>QXVX01007666.1:4780-30897 GCA_013436065.1 Halocynthia aurantium
CTATGAAATCAATTCGCTTCGTTAGGTGAAGTTGGCGGATGGAAGGAACAGTTCACAGTAGCTCAATCAGAACAGATGGACAAGCAAATCGAAGAAAAGTTGGGAAACACCGGAATAAAGTTCACTTACGAACTATAACTAGTTACATCACATCAAATCCCAGTAAACCTACAAGGATATTGCATTACTATAATAATAATAATGATAATGCATATACTGTATATTTAATACAATTCTATATAACGTATAATTAGAAATTTGGTTCTATATTTAATAGTTGATTTTAAGATATAGATATCATTGTTATTTAAGAATATACTTGAATACTTTATCTGTTTGTCTAAATACAAATCAACTCAACGAATAAATATTATCAACTGACAATTACATCAGATAAACTCACCATTGTTAGCTTGATATTATAGCACAGGATTTTCCCCGATTACAGTCAGGTTTTAGATACAAAGAAAACTAATTATTACTGAATAAACGGTAGTTGATTACTTGATTGTTAACGCAAGCGTTTGTCAGCGATTATATTGTGAAATAGCTGGATACTGGCTGGCTGCTGGCCTCTACTTGAATACTACCCCCGTATACTGTATTTTAACTACAACACTATATTGTCGAAAATCATTTGGTAAAATACGCGAGTGCGAGTGCAATCTAGCGATCAAATATAGTCACAGACCATGTCTATGCTGAACTTGTTGACTTGAATAATTGGATATCAGATAATCTGGAATACTGATTTACTTTCATTTCTATCTACTTCATCAATCTCATGAATATCAGAAATGATACCTTATAAATAAGCCTACACACACATATAATTATAAATTACTTATTACGGCAGTATTAATCTCATCACTACCTGACTTACGCAAAGTGCTATGTAAAGACACTATAACACCTTTTAACATTAATAAACTGGTTAGTAAATACGAAATACTGTTACATGAATGATTACACTAGTATTGTGGAACAATTCAATAACTATATGAACGATGAAACAACCTGGCCGCTCAGCACATGTGAAGTAAACTCATGTTCAGTATACAGCATATTATTGGCATTGTTTGAATATAATCGCATCGTAATATCGCGCACTACTAACAACGATATAACTGCCTATAACATCTTTCATAATCGTTTAAAAATATGAAGAATATTAATTGTACCTTTTTCAGTAGTAGAAACACGCAGTCCGCAGTCCGCAGTCGCCTCTTCCATCCGAACAAGCCGTTGATCATCATACCTAATCTGATACGGAGCTCTTAACTGGTCAACTGTCTGACTATAAATGAAGGACCCGGCAATTATACATGTGTATCGGTAGTTTTGTGATCATTCATGCGAGACGCACAGGAAAATAACTGAACCAAACTAAAATTATTTTAATTGGTTAATATAATTAAATAAACTCGAATTGTTTTGTGGTTTGATTGATATATACCTAAAGTCTAAAACATTGTTCAGTTCTCATGATATCTTTTTAGTGTAGCCACACTTTAAATGTGCCGCCATTACGATGTTCAGAGAACCATCAGGGGCGAGATGTTCGATGTATCAGGACATTTTGTTACTGGTCCGTGAATCTTACGGTTAGTCATCTTACAGAGACATTTTCTTACTAAATTATGATGATTTCGAAGGTACGAAACTTTCAAACTTAAATTATTTTCAACTAAGAGGGTGTAGGACATTTACTACATATATTGCTATCAGTGCTGTGCAACCTCTTTTAGTACTAGAAAGGGTCGGATTAACCTAGTAGCATGGGGATACTTTTGCTATGACCCTATAAATCACTGGATTTTCTTTCACCATCACACAATGTACGTAGTTGCTGCATCAAGCTTAACCAATCGTTGTTCTAAACAGAACATTACATTACTACAGAACCACTCCAGCTCTATTTCATGGCAGAAATCTTTCCTGAAGAATTACAGTCAATTACAGCTACAAGGATATTGCATACCTGTATATGTAACACCGTACTATAATTATGTATACATGATTACTAGCTGCACTGCAGTACTCAGCAGAATCAAAAGGTTCAAGACATTTTTTTATTTTCGTACCGTTATTATGATCACTGTCACGTACACTACAAAAATAATTAAATTGTGCAATAATTTCAAACCGGGATTTACATAATAAGTGAACTTCGTAAAAAAAGGAAACTATGCAATAAAAGCCCAAATCCGCGAACCCAGGGTATTTTCCACCTGTAATACATTATGATTATTACAGTGATAAACATATATATCACAAATATGTTCAGTAGCATACGAAAATTTTTATGTGATATAGCAAGCTTAAAGATAGTATAGGTCTAAGAATTCAGGTTAAGTTAATTGCTGGTTTCATCACTATATAAATATGAATGCGTTCCTTAGTTTATACTCGATCACTACATTGTGATGTTTAAAATTCATGAAATTTATTCTACTTACTTTACTTTTCTATACTGCCCTTTTTTAATAATTTCTTTAACTTTGATTGTAGGTGGATTTCTAACCTAGTAGTTTTTGGAACTAGAATCTGTCGACTCCCTAAGAAATAATTAATAAGGACACAAAAATAAAGCATAAGTTCCCAGCCAGCTCATATACAGCATCCCTTAAGCCAACTTCGTACATTATATGAAACACTGAAAAACGATAAAGTACTATAATCCACTACCAGCTGCTGGCATATTAAGCACCATTCAAATCAGTGACATAGAAAGCGTATTACAGAAAGAAATAAAAAAATCACAGAACTAAAACACAGCTGCAGCAAAATCGAGTGCATGACGAAAATTACAGTGGACAATCACAGAAGGAGAGTGTGTGCTTGAAACACAAACTAATACACTACCACATATCATATATTTAAATACAAATATTCAATGCAGAAATCCATGTAACGGTACATCATTCTTTGCCTTGGATCATAGTGTTCTAAACAAGGTCAACATCGATTCTCTGACACCATTAGTTACAGATGCAGAGCGTTGCTGGATTACAGTTATTTCAGCAATATGGTTAAAAAAATAAAGTTTTTGCCTCTTGCCTGTGTCTTTAATACAACATGGATGGTCACTAACTTCAATTGAACAAATGATAAATTTAAAATAAACTTAAAGGATTAATTGGATACAAAACATGCAGTTTCATGTTCGATCTATTTTCAATGCAGCATATACGTGCATTTCCAATTTTGTCCGGACTAAACGAGGTTAGGAACTATATCAGTGGTTTATCCATACCAACATTATTAGAAACTTACTTAAAAAAGATGGTGTACTGTACCAGGGCTTATGCCACAGGAATATTTTATGTCAAGATGGCGAATATACAGATTTCAGAAGACCAATCAGGACCCAATCTCGAAGTTTTAAAGCAGCTGGGAGACCATATTTCTATAGATGTGTTTTTGTAGTAACAATCATGATATATCCTGTTGAATGTTGATATGGGACATACAGAACATTGGTTTAAGAAAGCACCGAAGCAAATTCAAATGCTGTTATATCTTAAATAGCAATGATGGGATACAGAGCGGGTAGCAAGGACACAAAACCTTCGCGAACATTGAAATTAAACCGACCCATTTTTACTGTTTGGCGCACATAAATTGACAGCAGTATGAATGTATCAAGTCTTCATAGATGTCTGGCTTTTAAAATACTGTGTTAAAAATACACATACTAAGAATCCAATGAAATCAATGAAATCTTTTTAAACCAATGATCTACCTGTCTAAAATTTGTGCAAATTGGTGAACAGAAATGTCAGTTACAGAGCTAAGTTTAAAAATAGAAAACAATAAAAATAAATTCTAATGAACGTATCCAGGCAGACATACATAGAATCATATATTGAAGTGATAGGCGTTCTCTATATTGGATGTTAATGCCACAGTGTGTTCAAAAAATGTATTAAGAAAATTCGGGGAAGACTTTTAATTATAGTACAGTACAGTATTTTAATCAAAATCATTTATTGTACCATTTCTCCATTTGAAGTTAGTTTGCTCACTTAACTGATAATATCTATATACATATTCAACACAAATAGTGTCATTAGTTTTCAAGCAAATTTAAAATCAATAAAAGAAGTGTGTTTTCTTTCGAATTACCACAAAAAAAATGGCAGCAGCATATTTATTACTGTAAAATACTCGTTTCAATTCTGCATGAAATCTATTTATATTACATTAAGTTAAAACTCTTTTGCTGTATACTATTATATATGTTAATACTACACTGAAGTGTAACAATGTGACTGAAATGTGTAAGGAGATTTTCACTATAGAATACCCTTGAACCTCAAATCAAGAAATCTTGTTGTATGGTTAGGACAGGATTGTGAAGAATAATAACCAGAATCTCCCACAATGCAAGCCATTTGTAGTTGAAAAAATACCAGATAAAACACTTCAATGAGAAACAAATAGAAATGGAAGTAACCACAGTAGTGATTCTGCATTCACACATGAAGAATATGAATAAGAACTAATGTAATTTAACAAGAAAAATATTATCACTTAGCTCCGTTCTTTTCAGATAAAACGAGATCTGTTATTTGGTTGGACTGACTTGAAGCATCTCCTTTTTCCAATTCCCTTTCTCTCGTATTGATCTGCTGTTCTATGTGTTCGGTGATGTCTGCAATCAGACTGGACAGTTCCAACTCTTGTTCGTTCTTCATTTTTTTCATTTCTTGCATATGTCGAGATGTCATCTGACATGAAACATTCAAGTTGATTCGAATATAGTTTAACATTTTAAAGTTGAGAACTTTTTTAGATTAAATTAAAATAATACATCTTATTGATATCAGCATAAAGAACTGTACAAAAAAACAACAGCAGAAGATACAAGAATTGTGATGCGGGCTCAAGAAGAAATTCATATTACCATGTGTCTCTCTTCCATAAATTTCTTTGCATTGCTACTGCTCACTTCCCTTATTCTTCTGTCTTTCTCTGCCTTCTTTATACTCTTGTCGGAGGAAATTCCCCTCGTGCTCATCATTGAACTTTTTGTTTGATGTTGCGTAAGTCCACCCATCTCCCTGATAAACAAATTGAAGTTAAAGCTCAAGCTCAAGTAGTAAATTTTGTTACCTTGCATTTTCTTCAATTAACAATACTTGAATTTAAAAAGAAAAAGGAATATACAGTACATGAATACACTTATATCATTAAGCTCTGATAATATGATAGTGCAAACATTGAATTGTAAAATTCAGTCCGTGAGATGGCGCAAGTGAGTAAGAACTTACTTTCCCTGAGCGAGTTTCAAGTCACTGAGAGCTTTTTGATGAAACAACGAAAGAGCTTCTTTGAGAGTATCTAACTGTTGTTGTTTGTGATGTTTTAGAATGTTGGACAAATTGTCAGCAGAACTTTTTGCATGGTTTGACATCACAATGCCTTGATCCCTTTGCAAATCATGAATCTATAAAATATGGAAAATTGCCATATCATGCAAACCATGTCAAGGCCAAGAGGCAAAGTCGAGGATATTTATGTAGGGAAGGCCTACATAATAAATAAAAAAATGCTGCTGTATAGCTTTTAACAGATGTCTTTATTCAGTTAAAAATCAAACCTTTTGTTTATCTGCATCGTTTAAATTATTAATCCGTGTAGGTATATCTTCAGTTACTTTGTAGCTGGCATTTCTTCTGAGTTTTGGAGCAAAGCAGCTGGTGAAATTAAACAAAGAGTTTTATAAATGTTAAACAAACAGAAAAGTTCTGAAAACTTGGGCAAACTGAACCGATTCAAAGTCACTCAAACTTTAACTCTATGTTCAATAGCTCAAATAGAATTTTCTGGCAGGAGTAGAAGACATAACAAAATACATACCAGAAAGAATTCATAGGTGCAGAGTTATTTTCATATCTCAGAAGCAACTGATTTAATTTTTGTTCTTGCTTTCTTCGTAGTGGTTCTCGCTCCTGGATAATTATAGAAAAACGTGGTAAGATCGCTGACCAGTCATATATTTTTCTATTATCATCTATGATTCTATTTCTATTTTAATCCCAATGGATTGCTACCTTGGAAGCTTTGTATCGCATTTTCTGCATTTCTCTCTCTTGGCTCGCGATCAATTTATTATAAGTTTCGTCAGTCGTGAGCATTTCAAGAGTTACAGGATTCCGATCCATCATTTCTGTAGTCAGAGTACCATAAATATGATAAGTAAAATTCAAGATACATTTTCATTTTAACTAAATCAATTGAATTTGTTTATAAATTAGCAAGAATACAAAGTTTTTTATCCATAGTCATAAACTGTTACATTTCAGCAGGGTAGATGCTATGGTTCATAATGAAGGATTATATTACCACTAGAGGTGCAATAACAATTCACCTTTAACTGGATTTTGCTGTTGTGTATTTGAAGAAGGTAAATACTGCTGTCTGTGTGACAATCTACCATCGTTGGTTACAGATGATCTTGGTGCGTAGTTGGTATTCACTGCAAATATACATAAGACAAGATGTTGTTTTTACAACATAACTAAATAATATAATATTTATAGTTAGTTAGAGAGAGGTTCCGGTAGTGACAGAAAATAACAATTCGTCGGCGACAGAAGGTCATGAAAAACTAGCTAACACACACATATTCACTTCTATTTATATGGATATTTATCAAGCATTTAAACCTTATAATATTGATCTACATTACCTTGGTTAGTTGTTTGAGCTTGAGGAGATTCCTTGTTATTATCAGTTATTGAAGAAGTATGCTTAAGAGATCCCTTCACACTTTTGCCTGATTGGAGTTTTCCATTTTCATTGAGATCGTCCTGTAAAAAATTCACAAGGTTTCAGAATGTGTCTGTTTTCCCTAGAGATTTTCCTATGATCCTATCATATTCTTATTTCATGAAAAGTCAATAAAATTCCCAGTCAAAACTCAATTGCATATCTCAATTCTTATCTACACAATATATCACTATATGTAGATGTACAAAGTTTGAATAGTGCAAAGTAATTGTTAGTAAACTTATATTTTAATTCTCTGCAGAAAAGCAAAAAAAATCCCCTGGAAGGAGCTTTTTGCTTTTTTAACAGAGTGAATTACAGTCAAACTTCGATACTATGCCACCCTTTGGGACCGAGAGAAAGTGGCATAGTAGCGAGAGTGGCATAGTAACAAGGGTTTGTAAAAACAGCCTTGTGACATGACAATGTAATGCCACGTTGTGTTGTACGATTATAATTTACATGTAATACAGTATAAAGTACAGTGCAGTAGTTTCGAATTCTAGTTTGTTTCAGATTCAGAAATTAGCCCACAATGTCAATTCAAAAGCGCAAGCGAACCGACTTGCGACATGCGCCAGCTGACGATTCCTCAGAGTTTTGTGCTGAGCTACAGTAGATAACTTGAGAGAACACATTACATTCACATACATATACTTTTGCCGTTTCACAGCCTTTTAATCGTTTCGTTCGTAGCGTTTATTTTCGTTTCGTTAATACAGCAATACTGTACCTCATGTGGCATAGTAGCGAGGGTAAGGGGTGGCATAGTGAATATATTTTCTATTGAATTTAGTTGGTGACGATCAAAAGTGGTATAGTAGCGAGGGTGGCATAGTAGCGAGGTGGCATAGTATCGAAGTTTGACTGTATATGAATAATATTGTTATTTGTAGGCTTGTTTTAAAACTGTATTTTACTCATACATCATCGATTCCCATGTCTCTCATTTGTTTCGCCCGGAGATCAACAATGGAAAGGTATTTCTTTGGATCGGCCAGAGCATTGACGAATTCTGACAAACAAAAAAATCGGTAAATAAATGATATGATGAATGTTCCTACCAACTCAGTGCTATATATAAAACTAAAAAAGAGGTTAAACATAATTAATCACAGACCTGATAATCCATCTGGTACGTAACTTTTGAGAACGATATTACAAAATAAGCATGCCGGATCCAAAACTTGACCGGACGCTGATCGCAACGAAATGTGTCTGTATCCGCACTGAAGACTTTCTAAAGGGATAACTCTTTGACCAAGAAGCTTGCCATTTTCATCATGGACTGCAAATCGGATGAGAGCTAAGCTTGGTAAGATGACCTGAGTATTATGGGGAAAAAATAGGTTAAAACTGGAATGAGAAAATGGATATGCGGTAATATGAAATTCAAATAAGTAAGAGTATTATTTAGTATAAAATAGTGTTGTTTAGTATGAGAATTCTTGACTTACATATAACAAAATAACAATATATTGAGCCTAAGTCTCTCCACAGTTAGGTAGTACAATCCCTAAGGTTTAATATATTGTTTTTCAATGAAGTTCCAAAACTCCCAAGTTTGCCAAATTAAGTTGCTACGCAAATTGAAACCTAAACTCTATTTGACACCATGAACCATAAGCATGCGTTTATATAGCAGAACCAATATTCTGTGACAATTCTATATATATGTATGTAAGAGCCATCTAAGGTAATATATACAGACCTTTCTGAACATGAAGGGTTCTGAATTATACACAGGATTGAGACCGTTACTTGGAACAGTCTTTGTTTTGTGTTCTTTGCGAATCGTATCGGTTGGCAAACCGTACATATCAACTTCAACATAAGTTCCTATCTGCTTGTCTGAGAGAAACAGACCAGAAAGAACCTGCATGAGAATGAAAATCATTGAATATATAAATACTACCATACAAATGTAGATTTAATTTTGAAGGCGCTCTGCTAAATATACAAAGGAATATCATTATGATTTAAATATTTCTTTTCATTACAGTTAAAGTTTTTGTTTTCCTATCAATTCAATTTCAATGTAAACCCATTCTTTTTATTTGATCTGCGCGATAGGGTTCATCTATGGTAAGCTTCTAATATTTTTAGAAATAGATAATATTACCTGCACAGAACAATGAGCAGCTATCACACCATCTACCGGTGACTCAGAAAACGGATCGAACATCCTATCCTGCCTTCTCATGAATTCCGGTTTTAGAAGATAACCACACGTTCCGTTGTATTCAAATTTACCCTGGTTAAGTTGCATGCTTATATCTGGAAAAGGATGCAGTTGAACATGCTGTTAATACGCTACACTTTGAGCTTTTTAATAAAAAAAGGTTACAAATTAGGCATGCACCACAAGATACGTACCAGATGTCTGAAAATTTAATGAAACCATTTGACATCCAGCATTCCAAAAAACTTGAGGCATGTAGTTGCTCGAATCAATGCGATTCCCTCTCGGATAGATACGGCTCAATTGTCTTTTATTGTAGCTGAAAAAATTTATTTGATATAGGATGGTGAAGGATATTACTATCGAAAATATATATTACTGCTATTTGATATTTTTACGAATTAAATCTTCACTATATAAAACTACTTACTTGACAAATTCAATTGCACTTGTTTTTAGAAGAGCAACGCCCACAGATTCGCTGAATGAAGACATATGCCAAGACATACTTTGCTCTGAAACCAGTAATATTAAAAATTAGTTAGTTACATGGTTTGAAAGTTGATATTCTATATTTATTATTGAATTTATGATTTTGGAATGATCTTAATTTACTTTCCGTTATGGCCAAAAATCGGCTAAGGATAGAACTAACTTTTTGCTCAAAATAGGGAACTTGAATTATTATTAGGGTTGGGCACTTAATCTGCGCTTCACGTTAATTAATATTCTTGAAAATTATGTATTAATTATTTCACAATAGGATACTTGAACAAAGAGGCCATTTCAAATCGTAAGCCAGCGCCTAACCAATGCACCACAGAGACTCAACTTGCTAACAGAGGAAATATAAAATACATGAAGTGTTTCCATATAAAACTAATTTGTAATTTTGATTATAACTTAATTAGTGGCTTTAGTTCTTTAAATAACTATTTGAGTTTGGTTTCGAGTTATTGTTCATTCAGTCGTTGCCCCTTATTTTAGCATTCCATGCCAGAGAACAATTTCATCCAACTGGTTCATATTAATTGGTTATATTCTTTTTTCTACAATACTATATAAACTATGAATGCTTAGAGATGGGTCGCATAGCATCACCCTCGCAGGGTATCAAAACAGCGAGCATACCTTCTGCATTCTCAAATCCTTGAAACTTGACTGATTGACAGTAATTAATTAATGAAGAAAGAACAGGATGGATGTTAGTTGATGAAGTCTCAACATATTTATAATTTCGAACAAGCTCTTTTTCATCTTCTTCGGTCAGCTGATCGATCTGTGAGAATAATTTAATATTTTAAAAAAATATTATGGACCTCAACAATCATGTTATAGCACGAAGTCTTTTTCACGTATCTGATTAAACCACCATGTTACACTGTAAGTACATTAAGTCTCCATATTGGATTATCTTAAAAAAAATCAGAATAGATACATACTGGAAAAAATTCAATTTAGCGATACATTGTGAGATTTTTAACATGAGATGAAAAAATCTCAAGTAATATGAACGCATATAAGCTGTAAGTTCGAAAACTAATTTATTTTTACATCTAAAATACATTTGTGGTCCACTTCGGGCAATCATGACTTACAACAGATGATCAATAAAACATCTTAATCTTAATACAATTAGGAACCAGGTCATGTATAATGTATCCAGAGGGCTGTACTGTTATCCATAATTCATTTGGGAAATCAAAAGATGAGATTGATATATTAGAGTGCCAAAAAATGGATTTCCCATGAAAAGTTTAGCAACCATGGCGTGGAAATTCCAGTCCTTGATGAATGTGTCATGAGTCGAAAAGGTTAAAACTTTCTGGCCACTGTTTCAAGACTAACTCCTTTGTCAAGTAAACATGGCCCAGTCAGGTAGCGTTCAACCGAAATGACTAATGCACTCCGGAAAATATGGTCTTGTGTGAAAATGATGACTACCGGTAGTTAATACAGGGAGTTGGCTGAGCATTAACTAACAATATCATTTAGCTCTTCCACATAATGAATCAATTGACCGAATGTATTCCGAATTAAATATCAGCCTCTAAAGTTCTGAATTATTAAAAATAAAAGTAATATAAGTGGTTCAGCTTCCGTAACCTGTAAACATAAAATAATGTTTGCAATGTTTGCTCTGAGCGTGCTCAATTGGATTGGTCATGGTGGAGAGGATTGACCTGTAAAATCTCAACTGAGTATTCCTCAAGGGACCTCCATTGGAAGGGAAAATACATGGCACAGATTGAAAGAGAACAAGCTAAAGTAAACTCTAGTTTCGCATGACCATTAAATATTAATGCAATGATAATCTTGCAGAAGAGAAATCATGTTTATATATTGACATTTCAGAGTTATTGCAAACAATGTCTTACGAATTCACCTCTAACTCTCATGAGGGATGGATTGCGATACTCATATAAACAGTGTACATAACTAATTTCAAACCATATAAACTATTAATGCATATATATATAAACAGTGGATTGCGGAAAATGTTATCAATATCCATCGTTCCAAAAACATATTTATATTCATATCCCTTAATGTTATCAGCCAGTTACTAGTATCAAAAAGATACTGTTCGAAAGCAATCACAATAAGCAGCGTCTCCTGTATATATAATTATATATGGTCTTTAATAATGTAGTAGGATTTTCGAATGGAACATACCTTCCTAAGTTTTGATTGACTCGATTTTGATGTCATCTCTGGTACAGAATCATTCTTTTTCAAAACCTGAAAAAATAAAATAAAATACGTTTTTATCGGGAAAAATGACAATAATGGTCAAAATTAAAAATACTCTCTCTGAGGTAAATGTTCTATCTAAGTTTGCATGGCCCGGATTCCAAGGCTTAGTATACCACACCAACATGTAGCACACACCTCTTTTGAAGCGGAGCCATTTGTTTTCACAGAATCTGTTTTCAATATCTTCTTGTGAACTACTGGTTGTTCTAGCTGAACATCTTGAGGATCGTTGCAACTGTCTGATTCTGAACTGGTAAGTTCTGGATGAGCTTCTTCTATAGAAGCTGTGGAAAAGAAACAAAATTGCTATGTTTGAAACTTAATTGTAACAATATATCTACATACATTGAGCAATGCAAAGCTCTCGATGCATTCCTAAAAACAGAGTGCAAAGTAAATCAGCCCTGAACAGTGTCATTATAACATTAGTGAAGGCGAGATGAGTTCTTCAAGTCTAGGTTTTTCAGTGATTTGAGCACAAACTTTTTTCCAGACATGATGGATTAATGATCTATGATAGTGTATGTGTAAAGCTAACCGACCACATGCACTCCACATAAATTATTGAGGAAAACATTATATATCAACTGAGTCATTAAAACTCTCGGATTGGTTTTCTTGATTGATATCGAGTCAAGATTGGTAATTGCCAGCAAGTATATTTTTTCAAAAAATTATCACAGAGAATGAAGCTGATAAAAGGAGTGTTGCATGATTGTTAATAGAAGTAAATCCTACATGAATCTTCTTGGCTTTCCTCTTCTTCCTCTTCAAGTATTTCCTCATGTTTGTAATATTTTTCCAGTTGCACTGAAGGAAGAAATGAGATGATAAAATGAAGGGAAGCAATTTTACTTCCTCACTCATGAACTCACTTTTTTCCACATCAGGTTTCAGTCTTTTATTTTTGATCAATATCTTCCTTTTCAGTAGATTAGGAGATGGAAGCGGTTTGCCTGCTTCTAGCTGAAAGTGAAATAATTGTATTAGGAATTTAGGGCATTCATTCTTGCAGCAAGGAATACCTGAAATTGCAGCTTTCATTCCAAAGTACAGTCCAAATAATTGTATGAATAAATTATATTATAGCAGATAATAAAATTAGACAAATTTCTTGGACCATAAAACTGGATTAAATCATTTCCACTGTATGATATTCCCATGCATAACATAAGAAATCTTTAAAAAGGTTCTCAGCATACCTCCCAATCATTCACGGGCTTGTAGACCAATGCATCTCCGAATATATTTTCGCAATATTTTGCCATTTTTAACTGATAAGGTTTACTGAAATAGAAACATAAAAAAGGATCACGAAACGATGCCATTCATAAAAAATAAATAACAATATTTAAAAGTTCAGCTGTGATTCTGCTACACTTAAATTAAAAATCAGATTCTCAAATCAAAGAGACCATGGAGTAGACTTTTCCTAGAAAATAAATGATGATATTTGAAAATTCAGTTGTGATTTGGAAGATTCGTGTAACCTCAGCGTTATTTATTCATACTATCGATATTGTTGTCTTGAATAATACTTTTACGTTGTCATTAGGCTCTCAAGGTAAGCCCAAATTTTAGTAAATCAATGCAACTGCCGGAAATCATAGTCCAAAGAGAGAAAGGATTTCCGTCATTGAAGCAGAATATCGACCACATTACCTGCAGTGATTTTCAAATGACAGAATCACAGGGTAATCAGAGGTAACAAAAGCTGTTTCATTGATCGCTTGGATGACATCTTTGAAGAGAATGTCGGTACACATCGCTTTGCCGTGGGTTATTATCGGCTCTTTCGGGTTTTCTCCCTTCCCGTCCCAGCAGTCGAGTTCAATGCACCTGAGAGCAAAAGTCAAAGTTTGTTACAAAATGTGCTTGTGAGAGAGCGAGCAGAGCTTTTCGTTAATGCATTTTATTTTATTTTTCAATTTTTTGCATAGATAAAGTTCCATCAGAATTCGGTGACAAAAAGTTACTCATCGTAGGCCGATTATTATATTTATTACAAGGAAACGTAAATATCGTCATAAAATGTTATGACTAGGTCCTTTCCATGGTATACATTTAGCACAAATTTTATAAATAACATCAGTCATCACCCAGTCACTGATGCTGCTCTATGTACACAGTTTCTAGGATGAGTACTACGCTATAATTACATTGCACTATCGATTGATAGTAAGATTTAATTCAATCTATGCGGGAAAATGTTATCTCCCTATAATATCTTTTATTTAAAATATCATTTCTAGTGCCAACATTTCCACAGGTCATCTATTTCACACTGTATTCCATGAGGGATTAAAGTATTTACATTATAATGAGGTAATTCAACAGACGTCATTGTATTCCAAATAAATAAGCCAAGCCCAAGAACCACCTCCAACAGCAATTATCTATTGCAAATTGGGAAAAATCCAGGCATATGCAATTTCGAATTTGAAAGCTCCAACATTGAAGTCTCTAAGCAGTCTAGAAACTTAATTATTGTGTTATATTCCCTATAGTAGTAGATTTACGTGGACATACCTTTCTTGTATAGTGTCTACAATACAATTTCATGCTGCCATATGTTACTGTCAGCAGTATGAATACATCTTGTCTTACCATCTTTTCATATATGTACTCTAGGACCACATATCCCTTTTTATACTATATTTATATTCTCCTTTAAGATAAACACAATATCCCGGGAATGACTTTCATTATTATATTTCGGACTTTTGGGAGAATTGAATATTGTCCAAACATCAACTAACCTGCATCCTGACAGAAGAACTTGTCGATACATATCTACTGTTGACTTGCCGTGAAACTGTCTGCCGTTGAGGTAAGTATTATGTGAAGAGTTGACAAAGTAATGACATAGAGGTTGATCCATTTCTTCAAAAACAGACAAGTGGTATTTGTAGATGGGAGAATTTTCATTGCTCATCATATATCTGGTGAAGCCTTCAATAGTAAAGCGACCTGAGGAAACAAGTTTACTCATTTTCAAAAGTCACAATTACATATAATATGTGGACAACTAATTCTAGACAAATTAAAACTACATTGGGACACAAATATATCGATGATAAAAACCAAGTGCTGCCATCTGTATCATATATATATATATATCTGTCAGCAGGGAGGTTTGACTGAGTTATTTTACTCTAATAATACTTCATCTATTTTTCGGGATTGCGAAACGCTTTACCACATTTCACTCCCAATATTATTAAATTCTTTCGGTGTACATAACTATTTTTAGCTGTCATAACGTCTTTGGTGATGTGATATTTAGATAAGGTATCGAAGATAAAGAAGCGACCTTTCATAGATAAATGCACAGATAAAGATGTCAAATATTATCTTTATGATAACAAACCATAATGGCCGGATCCTGGCCAGATTCCAAATAGTACAATCAGGAATTAGTTATTGCATAGACTTATTCCACATGAATGCTTTTTCATGATTTATGGATGATATCACAATTACCTCAGGGACTAAGGAACCCAAAGAACAAAGTAAAAAGAAACTACAGTATAGGAATAGCTGATAAGAAACATGATACCAAGATAATGGAACATGAAAGATGATGCGAGAAAATCATTTCCTTAGGGATCAAATTTCATTTACTGGTGCCATAGATTCTCTGAATAAGCCCTGGGCGATAACTAAGAAAATGTGTGTGTAGATTGCAAAATTTATTCACAAATGAATGCCCACAGGCTTATAAAAAGGAGATGTACAGAATGCAAGCAACACAAGCAGTGCTTAACAGGCTTTATCAATCGCTTGATATAATTTATCAATTGCTTACCCCTTTTAGCATAATCCGAGTTAATTTCAAAAGTCTCAATCAACTGTTGCGTCCGTTTATGATCGTACATGGGGAATAAAATTTCATTTAGTCTCGGATCTCGTTGATGATCATTCAGCCACTGAGCTAGCGGTCCAGCTTCGACGTATCTACATTTAGCTGATCCAGTACTGAAAGAGCACAAAAACATTTTATTAGTGATTTGAATTCCAACATCAAGTCTGCTGGATGTGAGCTCTAGCAAAAGCAACAACAATGATATGACAAATTGTCACATACATCTATATCAGCGCTCTTCAAACTTTTTGGCGTCACGGAACCCCTGCACGTTTTCAGTAAATCTCGCGGAACCCCATTTGAAGAGCGCTGATCTATATACATTGGACCCTCAGAGATCGAATGGTTTAATGCTCGAATAACTTGAATCTCGGCCTTACAATTCGAGAAAATATCGCATGAATCTCGAACAAGAATGCACAAGTTCCCCAATACGACCACAGCGGTACGGATAAAAAGAATCACATCATTTCTTCAGTGTCTTCGGTTCAGTGAGCATCACCCAAATTCAGTCTGTCTTCCCCAAATGATTTCTGTAATTTCTATGGGTTTTCATCTTCAAAGTTAACCATTTATATAATGCCACCAAAGTAAGTTATCAGTAAGTGGGAAAGGTAAACAAGTGTATCATTCGAGACAATATGGCTAAGCCAACCATCATTATTTTCATTTCAAAACCTATTTTAAGAAATTATATTACAGCGCGAGATTAAATTCTTTACTCTCATCAAATTTGACAGACTTCACCTTACACAAAAGTTCATTACGCTCAATACATTGCGTTGGATTACATTATGATATGAACACGACCTTTTCTCTGTCTGAAAAGTTTGTCAGTAATATTTCATGTTCCATATCACATCATTTGAATCAATTAACTGTAATGGAATTAACCAGATTAAAAATAGATAAATGATTTATATCTATAACAATAATTTAAAAACATCTCGACTGTAATGTTAGATATATTTATGAAATAATTATAGTTTTTAAAACTTGAAGATACTTACAGATCGTCAAAAACTTGTGAAATATCAATCCGTTGACAGATGCTCTGATATAGGTCATAGTATTTTTCAAATGTAAAATCTTTAACATCAATGAAATCCATCTGAAGTGAAGTGGAATTTATATCAAGATGTAATGTGGGTAGCAAAAAATGATACACTGTAAATTTCAAACAAACATTCACACATATACACTGATGTGTAATTGCTTATAATACCTTGGAATTAGGAAAACCCAAGTCTTTTAATGCTTGAAATGGAAGCTTTGTATTTTTTCCAGAAGAAAATGGCCTGGTAATGCTGTAAAAGAGTGAAGATTTACTTGTAGTTTCAAAACAATGTAAATCATGCAATGATGCATGAACTATTTCTGAAACAACCAGCCGTATACAAATTAGTATTACTTCCTATATTACGCAATTCAACATTCGATCACGGTTTCCAGATGCTATTAAAAAATCAATCGGGGAAAGTTAGTTTCAAAAAATGTAACTTGAATATCATCAAGGGTTTCAATAACCATAATGCTAATCTTTCAGAATGCAGATTGCATTAGTCTTTCATATGACTTAAGTGAAAAAGGTAAAGAAAACCATGGATGTGTTAAACGAGACAATGAAGCAATGAAAAGGGAAATGACAAGAAGTAGGTTATATAATGCAATAACTATAAGTGTTCATGGAAATTAGGTCCATCCTCAAGAGACAATAATATTATTAATAAGGTTAAATACCTTTTCACTGGTATCTTGTCATTTCTATTGGCTGATAGACAAAGCTTCATCCAACTGGAAATAAAAAATATAAATATAATATATCATGAATATTTTATCTCCACACTGTAAATTTATCCCTTTTTCAACAAATTATCTGAACTTGGGAACTACGAAAATAGACAAATGTTTATGTACATAAACTAAAGTATTCGTCAACAATTCATATTAGTTTTAGTTCCGAGAAAATTCATAATGCATGGACGCACTTCAAGTATCTCTCATTAAACTTCAAACGATTAATCATAATTTCAAGATTGAGATCAGAACCTTGGTAACCGGAGACATAATGAGGGCATGTATTGTGAATTTCTTTCAATATAACCTTATTATCATCAATGCACCTTTACCATAGTTGTAAATTACACAAAACTAGCTTGTTCCATGAATTCATCCCTTCCGAATTTATGTTGTATGGAGACAGTGCAGTACAGTAATGGTTGAATTTTGCAAATGATATTATTAACCAAGCGACCATAAGGTAAAAAGAGTAGCTGTATTAGTCAAACCTAATTAGGATTGATCTGGTAATTGGGAAGTCTCTATCTCAGAAAAAATAAAAATTTTCACATTTCGAGTGCTAGAGTGTGCACTTGAAAGCGCAATCATATGAAATTTTCCGTTTGTAGTGATAAGATGTGCAATGAAGCAAATTTGAAATCCTACAGATTCAGCTCCCAAACTATTTAAAAATACTTTCATTCAATTCAATAGATGTCGGTGATATTATTACATAAATTACCTATACGGGGAGTGCACATTTTCTTGTATATGATTTGCTCTCAGCAGTAGGAATATGGATCTTTAATTTCTGGTTGAATGTATTTGTAAACCAAAGGCATTTATAGCTACAACAACTATACCCTTGTATTACTTTTACATGTTTAAACATTGAATGAACTACTGTGGATCTGAAAAAATACCTCCTAATGTGGACTGTATGACCCTATTCAAGGTGCATGAGAATTTCATTAGACTATTCATAGACACAAGCAGGCCGCCATTACATAAAGCCTTACTTCAAGTTTTCAACTAAAATAAAAAGTAATAGAAAGCATACCAGATAAATTAAAACGTGCACGTGTCATTGCAAACTATGCTAAATAAGCAAAATTGGTGCCAGAAAAACACATGGTTTCATTGAAAACGTTAAACCAATATTTGCTTTCACTCAAGCACAAAATTATCTTTTTTGGCATCTGTAGGTAGAATATTATCTACCAAGATGCAAGGTTTCTCCATATGACAAAAGGTCTATGTACTTTATCAATAAATGCCTATCATACAACAGTAAGTGCTGTGGTAATGCCTCATTTCACTTGTATGATATCAGGAAGGCGATAAAGTTTTGGAATTCAAGTAATACCCACCCACATAAAAATGCTAATAATTTTTTTAAGCAATATATATTCATAGAAATCAGAGGAATAGCTAAACAGGTTGTATGTAGGTTAGGTTTTCTAGGTTTGAATATCGTAAATGCGGTTTAGTCGAATGAGTAAAATTCACCAAAAACTTGGCATGATGCGGAAACTTCTAAAACATAGGGAAGCGTATATTTCAAACTGAATTTAGAAATATTTCAAAACATTTCCTGTAATTACAGCATTAAAAAAATAGATGGGAATTAGATTCTAACTGTGTAAGTCAAAAAAGCTTTATACAGTTAAATGAAATCTAAATAAAATTCCCCTGATACATACACAAGGAATGTCATTAAAAATGATACATATCGATATACAGTTACCGACTCCTAACTAATAAGTAACCAATACATTGTGGGCATTCTTAAACTTTAAACTTCAAACTTTGAAGCCATAACTTAATAAGTTCAAGGATTGTGGTCTCTCTTGGGTTGCGGTTGTTCATTACATAATTTACATCTGGAATGAGTCCAACTTGCCTGCTAATGGGTTGGAGATACAGATATGTCCAGATCTTGGATATAGAAATCATTTCGATATCAGAACTTTTCAGGATTTATTGACTTAAAATTGGCCCCGTAATTCAGGAATATTTATTTGAAATAATCACTTTTATTGTGAATGAATTGTTAAATGAACTCACTGCTTTCGTAAAGCCATTATCATGCTTTGATTTCGTCTAGATGGGTTGTGTACCAGTTGTCGCAGTCCTTTAATCCATTTCTACCATGAAAAACAATGTAAAATTGCAGTTAGAGAAATACATATGCATTGCAGTAGGGAGAATAATGTTATGGTAGTTTTCCTGTTATCTGTCAGTTCAATTTACCAAGGTGTCAGATTTTCATAATGTATGAAAAACGAACACCACACAATTTAATATGTCCATCATTGTGAGAGGAATAAACTGTGCACTATACACTATACTGTTGTGGAAAGCTAGTAATCCATACATTCCAGTTATCCACAATTCATCACTGATGATGATAATGATTTTCATCTCCAATATAAGACTAATCACGACAATGTCCATAATGCCGAAGTAATTGCATTACGATTACGGTACTTGTTTTTAAATCTCAATGAAAAACTTTTTTGGATTGAATTATAATTTGACACAATTCAAATAATCATTTAAAATAAATTTGCATGTGTTGATGAATCATATGCAAGCCAAGATTAGACTCCGTAAAGTGGTCCGAAGGGTTTTAAAGAATAGCAAGGAATTCTTCTTGGTTAAGCATACTGAAATCAGATCACGGAACATCAATTATGCATACGAGGTTATCGACGCATGATTATCGAGATCCCATGGGAAAATTTCATCTTTATTGGGGAATGGGTTGCATAACTATTTAATAATTCAAAGAATTTCCAAGTATTGAAATAAGCCAGATTTCGAAAATATTCAAGCATGATATTTAGCACAAGCTTGCTCATAAACTCACTGGGAATTCTTTAATTCTGATATCCTTACAATGTGATTATGAATATATTCCTTTACATATATTCATGAGGCCAAACTGGACATTGAACAACATACAGCTGCTTTGGTACAGTCAGAGTCTGGGGTGAAAAGGGTACTGTTTCTTGGGGTTATCAAAATTACGGAACTTAGAAAGAAACTTGATCAAGGATAAACCTTGAATCTGGCTGTCTTTATTGTTTCAATGCCTTCCCAGTTACACACCATGAATTTTTCTGAAAACTGGTAATAATTTCTCAGAGTTTCCAGCAAGCCAGCAAGAAGTGACTGCAAGAGATTTTTTGTGGGCTATGCATTTCATCAAAAAGAATACATAGGATAAAAATTATCTAAGTTTTGCACTGTGACTTTATTGAAGTTCAATAAACGGAGACATTGAACCACTAATGGTGAGCTGTGACCTTGAGTGAACTCTTCAGCTTGAGCAGGGTGATATGTTATGCCTATTTAAATATTCAATAACAGCAAATTAAATTCGGTGAAGTTTTACCCAGGTGAAGCTCTGCTAGTATACAATGAAAAGACTATCAGTACTTGGAAAAGCATTATATGATCGACTAACCTCAGCTGTCTCCGGGTCTTCTGCAAGTAATAAAAAGGTGGAATAGTTGACAACATCTGGGCCGCAAACAAGCACGACAGTCCTGTCGGTTGCTGGGCCTTGCTTCACAGCTGACTCAAGAGTGGCATATGCTTTTTGATCCTGTAATTAAATGACATAAGTTCATGACCTCACAATATACAAAATAGCTTCATGCCATTAGGAACGAATCTTTGTTATTCCTTATCAGGGAACTATATTACTGATTATGAGTGAAAAAGGATTCGTCCCTTGAATATACATATACATAAACTCTTACATGGAGTAGTATGTACTGTTTTTCTGAATTTAACATGCAGAATATCAAAATTAGATATACTACCTCCCAGAAGGCGATACACAGTCTGTTATTTCTACAAATATGGCTACTATATCAACAACTGCCTTAAAAACAACAGCTTTAATAATGTATGGGATTATAGTTACCTCATGTATTAAAAAGAGATACCATAATGCTATTATTCAATAGGAATAAATGGCAAATTCCAACTATTATTAGATCAACAGATAACAGATGAGAACCACAAAGGAATTCCAGTGTAATAAAACATCATTTTTGCTCGTAGTTCAGTCACTCAATGACAAGCCACTTGATGTTAATTTACATTCGGTTGTAGAGCAATTAAAACTGTAATAAAGCAATCAATTTTAACCAGCTATAGTGAAATTTGAATTGCCTATAAGCTGAATAGGTTTAACGAGCTCAGAGTAATCAGCAAAAAAAATTTAATTGGCTCCGAAAATAACATCAAATTATAGCTTTTAATGATATTCCTACTCGTGGAAATAATGACAGTCTTCGGACAATCGTTCCTTGGGCATAGTAATTAGGAGAAATCAATCAAAGGTAGTGTGTGAGACCAGAGAAGAGGGGGAATTAGCTCACTATTATACGAAAAGAAACTGTCAGAGATTGATTCGTGTTAATAATTATTAAACAAACGGAAATGAGGGTTGGCATGCGTGAATGCAGCTTGACTTTTCAATTGCTACCGTCAATAATAATTCATATATTTGCCCAGTGATGAGCGACTTTGCATAGCTCTGTTAATTGTATCCTGTGAAAATGTGATGCAATACACCAGTTTAGGGGGAGTTAGGTCAAGGTGAAGGGGCTTTGCAAATGCACCTTACAAAATGAAAAGGAATAAAAAACAAATATGTAATACCTTATATTGGTAACCATGGCGGCAAATCTCTCGAATCTGACTGCAGTCCAGAAACTGTCCTTCCTATATGAAAAATTACGTTATAATATTATGCTGATAAGCTTATAAGGAAAAAAATATGTTATTGAAGAACACATGCGGCACCTTCTCCTGAGATTTCCAGTGAAGAAAAAATCCATATTTATCAACTTTAACTAAGCACCTTTGCAGCGGTTGAAGACTCGATGTGAATGTCTGAATAAACAGAATTTAAAATAGTTTATTACCATCAAAATATTGATTATATTATGCAGCTGGGATTCAGAAAGATCGATGGATTTATGTCATTCGCCCAATTATAACAGCTGCTGTTAATATGTTACACAATCAATGGTCAAGAAAACCATGGTTTACACTCTTCATTATTGAAGTGGCATGTCAACCACAAACAGCGCTAATTAGGCAAAAATGGAAAAAATATATACCAGATTCTGCTGAGATTTCATACGCTCCTCAGAAAAGCATTTTTGTAACTTGCAAAGTAATAAAACCGTGTCGGGATTTAAGACTATTTGCAGAGTAATTTTATTATCGGATCATCATTACCATCAGACACATATAACTCAATACTCACATCTTGACACAGCTGAAAATGAGCTCCCTCCAAAAGATATTTCGGCACTTGGAAATCCAATTCTTCTGATTTCGACATTGTGACGTTAAAATCGTAAAACATATAAATTAAGAGCCCGATGCATAAGTGGCACGAAATTAGATTACGTTAACTAATTGTAGGGTTAGTAAAAACTACTAGAAGGAAGTTAAACAATGTTATTAGTGTTG
This sequence comes from Halocynthia aurantium, assembly GCA_013436065.1. Classification (NCBI taxonomy): domain Eukaryota; kingdom Metazoa; phylum Chordata; class Ascidiacea; order Stolidobranchia; family Pyuridae; genus Halocynthia; species Halocynthia aurantium. Next base: position 27,643 of record QXVX01007666.1, read on the forward strand.
GCATTGAAATAACTATAAAATTTTGATATTATTCAAATCTACACAATATACATCAATGCCAACATGAATCATTCTACCTATAGCACCCTATCTTTTAAAGGCTTGACTATAAGGACTCCACAGCCTTGATTAGGAACATTAGGAAAACAATTCAAGCAGATGCTGTAATTAGTCAAATGTCCGGAAGATAAGTACTCGCATAATCAATACTATATTCGTGAATGTATCCTGTCTATTTGTCTTTATGTTCTTGATGAACTTTCACACCATTTGAACTATAGGTATAGAATTGATCATAATAAGGAGGTATACCTTTACTGGAGGTATAACGGGATATAGTTGAATGGATTCGATGGATAATAAACTAATATTGGGTTATGCTATTCAACAAACTCAACTGGATATCTTCTATAAGGCTTAAGTCCATACTTCCATACTGCCTTGCTGTAATAGTAAAGAACATCTGCTAGATCCAACTCAGAATAACTACCACATTCTATTCCTATCCTAGAGAGCAACCAACACATATAATGGTTTTGGTGCTAGCCGATGTAATGGGATCCATAGTCTCATTCTCATGCACTAGCAATAAGGTCATGCTGAGTTGGAAAACATCAATCACAAATACAACTGTTGCCCTGTCAACCTGGAAGTTTCGATTCATTGCAAAGAGAAATTGATTGATATTAATTTTGCCTATCAAATTCGTTTATGCGTATTGTATCCACTCGAATGATAAGCTGAACCATGTTTGGTCATTGTCGGCATCATTTGGCATGTTATATGATGCATGTGCATCGGAATTTTTTCAACGTCAAATTTCTCTCGCTGTTATGAATAGAAATTTCCATACACATGACAATATGACGCTATCAAATAGAGGAGAAATGCATGCGCTTAATCAGAGCCACTGGCTGCAAGCAAAACCGGAACAGACGATCTATAAATATTCTGATAAAGAACCGAAACAGCCAGAATAATTTAGAGCTGGGACACGTCTAAAAATAATTCATAATAATTCCCAAAAACAATTACAGTCCGTTAACGATGAACAATCGAGTCATTAGACTGCTTATAAAACCTTTGGGAGAATTACAATATTCAATGAAACATGAGATCTTAATGATGTATTGACTTCAATAGAGGAAAATGAAATATATGTTGACATTTGGTAAGGATACTATACTACAAGTTTTCAACTTTTTTAGCAAAATAAAAATTCATTGCAATTCATTTTCTCAGTATTTAGAAGCTTATCAGTGTTATTTCACTCCTTTTAAACATTCTGAATCGGGTATTGTCTGACAGGTTATATTATGCAAGTTGAAATATATACTATTTCAGCATCCTACCCCTCGCCAAAACCTAACCCAACCCAACCAATAAGCTACCCTAACCTGAACTAACATAACTGAATGTTTTCAGATGGACTACACTACTAAACTAGCATCCGATTCCATTTGGTTTGGAGACAGTGTTACATAGAGAGTTTGAGTGGTTAAAAAATATAACCTCTTCTGATTATTATCTATTTTCCGTTAAATCAGATAGTTTTCTTTCATAACAGACGACGATATATTTGTTTCGGAGCGATATTGGGTACCTGAGTTCGAACCCATATATCTCTTACAGAAGAAATAATACAACAATGAATATTAATGACTCCTAATCCATATTAAACATATAAAATGAGCTTAATCAATCGTCCAAGACGGAACAAACGATCAAATTACCGTATACAGACAGAACAACAATCTCAATAATTAATTACACAACAACTACATGAATAAACTTCAATCAATTAATGGAGAGCAGCACAAAATGTGAGACGCCATTGCGGGAAGTGAAACCGCTTCATTCTTCAATTTCATACAAAAGACGAAGAAATCTAGCTCATATCTCACCAATTACATCACATATCTATTCCAATATAAATATTACAACGAACATCCACGCCTTTCCTGAGAAACCTCTTATTTAATTCTACCTAGACGAGGATATTTGCTTAACATGATTTGTATGCACGTGGTATCATGTGCAAATTAATTCACCTTAATTGACGGAAAAATATTTACCGAGAAATCCCATTTCTTGCCTATTTTTTCCTGTAGTATTTACAAAGGCACGCACATTGTCACCACGATGGGGAATCCCCTTCAATTTTCGTGAAATCCGACTCAGAAACGGAACCGCAGACGTCTGCGCAAAACTCCATCCAGAAAAATCCATAAGTAGGATTTTTCAGATTAAATTAAATTGAAAATCCAAACGAAAAATTTGAAAGGTGCATAACAATTTACTGTTTCATATTGTATAAAGCATTAGTCTGCGACTCTCATTCCGGGTACAAAACGTATTGTTTTCCTATATTTTAAGACAACTGTAGCTTGCTGTTCTGCTTTTTAACTGATAACCCAAAATACCTGATTCTGTGACAAATGCATTCGTCGGCAGCGTTTTAACTTTTTTTTATTATTCAAAGAATCGATAACTTTGACCTACAATCAATCGATAGAGATTTGGCTGAAGTAATCCCGCTCGAAATCAATTTTCCGCTCGGTATAGTTATATTGCACTGAAGTACTCTAATATATTTGAAAATACTGCACTGTACTTCAGGGCGGCCTAATCTTGGTGAGTAGCAAGTGCTAGAAGTCTGTTTATAATTGAGGAATAGGAAGGGAGAGATCACCGGGTGAACGCCCAATTACAGTAATTATATTCGCGGGAACGAACAGAAATATGCTCGAACAATGGCTACCCTTCTATTATTATCCAACACGCTCACAATACAACTACAACTTTGATTTAAAATCACAAAATCGTAGGAACTAATTGTAGTTACTAAACAATTAGTAAGAAATTATTACAATCGCCAGAAAATGTTTCGCCGGATTAGTTTATTTTCGGTAAGCGGTGGATGGACTTTCGATTTTTGGGGCGTTGTTCATGTACTTACTGATAAATGTTTTGCAGTACAGTATAGTAATTGACAACGAAAATCTTTGCATGTGATCCAAAATACTTTCATAACCGCGGACTTTTCTTTTTTCGGTTTTCTATTATTATAACTTTGATTATGAGAGTACGTCATACGGTGATGCTAGTAACTAGGTATTGAATGTAGCGGTACAATATTTTTAGATTTATCGAGTGCTTAGAATACTGTAGCACTGGCTTTTGGATTATTTTTCATGTTTTCAGTATGTGTGGACATACCATTTCTATGTGGGTTACGATGTAGCTATCTACGTC
>QXVX01007667.1:0-12123 GCA_013436065.1 Halocynthia aurantium
TTTGTATCAAAAATTTTTTAAAGAATTTTAAAATAAAAAAATTCCCCCCCCCCCCCCCCCCCCCCTAAGGATACATTGTAAAGTTAGCTATTTCGAAGCCCAGTCGGCATAAACTTCGCTTGGATCCTCCGTAAGGAAAATGTATTATGTTAAACGTATGCTGGAAATCAAGTATTGGGGCAGCAACAAATACACTCCTTCAGCTTTCGGTGAGTTACTCTGAACTTTCTTTATACATTTTGTGGAATATAAAACTTTCGTATTCTATCATGTAGAATCCGTATTTTTAGTCATATTTCAATAAAATAGAATTTTAATATATATATATTTTCGTCAACTCCAGTAGGCCCCACTTATCTTTGTGTATATAGGCGCTTGGAAAGTGAAACGTAGAACGACGATAAACGAAACCTATTTTACCATTACCAAAATGATATGAACAGTACATGTTTAGAGCTCATTGTAACAGGAATAAATCGAGATATAAATTTTACAACCACGGAAAAGTCTTATCACCACTGAAATAAACACTAACAGACATGACGCACTAACAGTAGAAACCGCTATACGCTTTCGTACTGTATTGTTTATTGTTATACGTTTGTGTGGTTTCTTTACGTATTTTCTTCCAGTTACGTTATAGCAAAATAATTTTATCCGAGGATCTACTCTACAACCTTTTCTCGATTAAAAATTACCGTAATGCTAGACAGACATAATCCAGCTTGTACTGAAATGCCGTCACCTTGCTATTCTAGTAATTAATATATTCTGCGTAAGCCGTGAGCATCCATACCCGCTGTAAAACTGCCGAAGTATGTTGGTTCGGTCACTATTAGCCTCCGGTGAAAAACTTGTCGCCGCCGTATGGTTGTTATTAACAAAATATGCCAAGTGAGCAAGAACGCAAGCTATTTGCTATCTATCCATTGTCTTAACACTTATAGTAATTGTAGACTTAAGACTGTTGAGATTTCAGGAAATTTGCAGTTGAATATCGACCTCCTGACACCTAGTTTGCCGGCAGTTAAGACAGTTTATCTGCTGGCAGTTAAGTCATCTCAAATAGAACTATCTGTATGATTGAAGTGTATACTTCGGAAACTGATTTGGAATTTCAAAGCCATCATATTATATTGCAAATACTGTATATGTTAGTATTCTCAAAAGGTAATGTTGCTAGTGGACTGTTTGTTAGTTGAGCCTATATTTTGAAGCATTGTGTTTTAGCATTCGAAAGAATAAGACTCTTCCAGGCCAAGGGAATATGCTTCCAGGTCAAAGGAATATATTTCAAATATTATAGACTGCTATATATACATATTCCATATTTCATTTCTAATTGGCTGTGTGTAGGAGATCAAGAGATAATTTGGCGTTAATAAAACAAAACGAGGAACAGGTAAACTTTAGTCATATACCAACTAGCTGCTAGTATGAAAGAACTATCAGTAGAGTGGTACAATAAAGTAGCTATATGGCTTTTGATCCAGAGTGGGGTAACTACCATGTTTGTCAGAGGACACCTATGACTTTACATTCTTCACTTTTTAGCAGTTGTCGTGTTAAATGTGTAAATTATTTATTACTATTATTATGAGTTGGAATAGAAAACATATTATTATAAAGTATTGGTAAAATTAGGACAATATCGTTTCAATCGTAATATTTTCTAGTTGTCTCTCGTGGATACTTAGGAAAGATATGTATTATCATTTTGGATATTATGAGTATATATATATGTGTAGATAGGATACGATACCGTTGCGATGTACTTGTTTAATACCTGCTAAAGTTCTTGTATCCATAATGTACATTTACACATACAGTTCTGGCTGGCTTCCTGGATGGATTTTCAATCTGAACATTCATAGCAATTCCCTTCACAAAAGCCACATCGCTGGTATAATCAAGTGAGGACAGGCAAAGGCGAACTGGCCATAGGGGCATTTTGGGCAATGCTCGTGGGACTGGGGTCGGTGGGAAATAATGGGCAACTGGGCTGTAAACAAAATACCGGAACAAATAGGTGGAGTCATTTTACATTGACCTACGATTTTCTAAAGGGGGCTCTGTGGTGAAGAATATTGATATTGCAAAGAGAGTATACAGCCCATATATCATATGCATTTAGCACTGAATATAAAAATCCTGAATGACGTGTTTGAAATGGGGCCTATAATTCTCCCCTAGCCTGCGCACATTGCTTGTCTTACCTGGCCCCGAGTCTCACCCGCAAGTAATGTTGGCGGAAATGTAAAGAATATTAGGTCAGGCAATGTGGTGTTCTTATGAGAACAATAATTCAATATTTTAAATTGTATTTCAACTTCAGATTCAACATTCATTGCAATTTATCATTCATATAGCCAACCTTTGCTATTGTCGTTAGGGATGGATATATATTGCTTTAACTGGAATGAGAAGTCACGTTAGAGACGTACGGTATTTATAAATGTGCGTGGTTACGTAAGCTGTGCGTCAGCTTTGCGTCAAGCGCTTTAGCCATTAGTAAAATAACGTACTGAACTCTACTTTAGTATTTGTATTGAATGCGCGTCTACTTCCTGCATTGCAGATGCAATTATGATGATATCATGACTAATGCTTTTTATGAATTTGAATGCATTTTCTTCGGTAACGTCTGTGTGTGTGTGCGCTTGCGTGTATTGTAATATCCAATTTGCTGTACAATTGTCTCTCGTGGGAATGTTGATTATACCAACATCTTGTTAATGAAATCAGAATTAAGATAATTTGGCCTGTTTGCAGTTGTAATTGGTCTGAATTGAAATATTTCTGGTTAGGTATTTTGAAGTGTAGGGAGTAATCTACTGATATTCTATTACTCTAGAAGTCTTAAGCCTTACAATCAAGTGAAAGAAATTAAAAATTAAATAAATAGTCTGGTTTAGAGATACCTGGTCAAAGGTCAGATGTATAGAGTATCTCACAGACCAATTGAAATTCCTTTCAAGAACCCATACCTTGGGAAGGGTTGCCGAAAAGCATTAATCCCAGAGCTAGTAGAAGCTGTTAGCGAGTCATAATTGCTACTATATACGCAAAGCCTAATTACAATCCCATTCACATCCCCATCTATGTTAATTAAAGATTTATCTGTGACGGCTAACTCGATAACATTCCTGTTGTCAATGAACATCTTATGTAAAGTACGTTCGTGACTGAGACGAGAAGATTATTTGCTATTTTCCAAAAATATTTCTTTTTATAGAATTATGGTAATATTTGTAATGTATAAAATATTAGCCTTAAAACGACCTTTACTTTTGATACGGAAATAGAGTAGTGTGGAATACAGCATAGTTTATATAGAAGGAATAATAATGAGCATGTGAACGTGTTGAACATACAAATGCTGTGGCAGTAGCAAAAGGAAGTGTGAATTTTCGTTCAGTAATTGAGTTATATATTATCAACGCATTTACAGAATGCTCTAAAACTCTTGATGACGTACACATTATATAATGCATACAGTGGAACCTCTATTTTCGTCATTAATTAATTTCGGAGAGTAGATCGAAAACCGAAAATGACGAAAACGAAATCAGTAGTTACCAGGAGCCATGGTCATTATTAATCACAGTCACAGGACGAAAACCAAAAAATAACTGACGAAAACCGAGGTTCGTCTAAGATATGTGTATATCATTGAGAATATTAGAAGATTTTTTGTGATTGAAGGTTGGGGTATTTATGTCTCCATATACTTTTCCCTGTGGTTGAGATTCACACACTTACCCAAATTAACCCTCTACCTTCGAGTCATTCTACACTTTAGACAGGAACTGGGGAAAACATAATTAGTTGTAGTCAAGTCAGGGATGACTGGACTTTTGATAGCATGTTATATAAGCACACATATGCACACAGTTGCCTGCTACTGTTTCAGGTATTGAATGGCAGGATTTCAGGAACAGGAACTAGTGACGTAATACTGCAGCATATGATGGTGATGAGGACATATCTCGTGTTTTTATTTTAAACGTGAAAACATTCTCTGATAGTTCTATCTTTTATTCTCCTGACTAAGACTGGCGTCACGTGATCACTGCTTCCGTGGTCAGGCGTTTAGTATTTGTTTTAACTAAATATAATAATCGCGGTAGTGTCATCTGATGAGACGAGGTGTTCGGTGGTTAGGTAAAATCTGGCGTAGATTAACAGATCAACGTTGGCAATTTAATCAAAGCTGTAAGGTATCAGAATGCCGTTGAAATATTTGCCTATCGACTAGGAGGTTTGAATGAATGCTGGCTCTTGTTAATTACTTAGCGCAGTAATGAATTAAATTAGAATGCCGAGTAAAAGGAATACTGCAGCCTCTGTGTAGGCAACCATCAGTGTGTGTATAAATGATATGTGGGCGAGAGTTGCTAGTGTTTGTGCAGTGCTTATTTTTTTAACTGCATATGAGTGCAATTATATTTTCCATCCTTTGTTAAAATATCATGAATATATCGATCACGCCCTTCCAAATTTGTTCGAGGTGAAATAAGACGTGTATTGGACATATCTGTCACGCGGGACTTGACAACAGAAAAAGTTTTGCCGCGTTCGCGAGCTAGCTCAGACTCGTTCATTCGCTTTTAATCTGTTTGGTATAAGATAGAAATACATAGAATTTGTACTGCTCTATTGTTTAAACCAGTACTGTGCATAGGTAGACATTTAGAAGATAAGTAAGGGTTTAGAGTGAAGGTAGGAATACTTTTTTGCCATGTTAGTAAAGTAAGCTAAGTTATAATGTGCGTTCAGGAATGGTCATACTGTAGTTGTGTTTCGATTAATGCGGCTTCCTTCAGTGTGGTTTCTGAGTAAATCAATTACATAATCATTACCCGATGTTTCTTTTATCGTTGTGTGGAATTTTATTATTGATTTATAAGTCCTGTGCGTTGTACAAAACTACGGAAAACTAATATATAACAAACTACTTTTGTAGCAATATATGGTAACCAAGGTTTAATGACATTAAAATAACATATAACAAAAACAAGAAGGAATTAGTCTGCTAATAATATATTTTCATACATTGAACTATTTTTTGAGTCTGTTTTAATGCGCTTTGTTGTTCTGTCCTGGTAAGATATAGTATATGAATATACTACATACCTATTTATAAATATTACTAACGATTCTTAATACCCATAAACGACCTGCAATACTTAATAGTGCATTGATTTTTATGATCGATAAGCACGGTTTGGAGTAACGCTGATTTTTCAGGAAATTAGTACGCTCATTAACGAAGGAATAGCTGATGACTTTTCTGTCGGTTAGTGTTGATACTTCGTTCGTAAGAATATCCAAAGTTTCCAACCATGCATATGGTGACCCGATATATTCAACTGAAAATAGATTCGAATGAAAGATCTTTTATATCCAGACCATGATAGCATCTATAGCTTGTCAATTACTGGTATTTAAAGGGCAACTGCGTTTTCCCAAAGATTAGCAACGCATATCACTTCATATTAGATATTACAGCATGACGTAATACATGTATGACCAAATAAATTTGACATCATTTACCAAGAGCTTGCAGTCGGGAATGTCTATATAGGCTAACGTAATCAATAGAAATGTGTTACTTGTGTGAGAAAAAACTCCAGGCATTTTCTTAAAATTGGTTTCGTTTGAATGATGATACGTGCTTGGATATGTCATGCGTTGTTAAAGTACAGCATTTCTTCCGATCTATCTTGCATAAGAACATATGCTTTTGTTGAGTTTATAATAAGGAAATGTTTAGGGAGAAGGCAAAAATAATAGCTAGCAGTTTCAGGTTTATTCCTTAGGAATGATACGTGCTGCGGTATGTCATGCATTGTTGAAGAGCAGTATATTTTTGATTCATTTTACATAAGGACATACATATGTCATGCATTGTTGAAGAGCAGTATTTCTTTTGATTCATTTTACATAAGGACATACGCTTAAGTTGAATTTTTAGTAAGGAAATGTTTAAGCAAATAATAATAAGAAAATATGAAAAATTATAGCAAGCGTTACCAAGTTTTTGCATTTTATCTGTTGGTAAAAATAACTCTAACGTATTTCGTTACAATATCAACTTCCTGGTCGTTATGGGTCCATATTCAAATAAGCAAATTCCTGTCTATGGTTCCATAGCACGAGAAGACCCTTGTCTATACATACAGTACTGTAATTGTATACAAAATGATAATTTAATTCGATAATGTACATGGTGTAATCCAAGTTTTCTGATGCTTATGTTACTATTTGTCCTATTAAGGAAGTGTTTCTCAAAGTATTTGCAGACCGTTTCCGCCAATTTTCATATTTAAAATTTTCTAAATATGGTTTAGTATTAAGGCTGGCAGTTTTATTAGTTGCAACTGGTTTACGCCAGAGATAGAGGTAATGATTTTTCATTGCCGGTGAAAGAGTGAGGTAAGGTACCCTGTCGATTTCTTTCTTGGAGAACTGCTAGGAGTTGTTCGTTTGTGGGCCTAATAATAGTAATGTATAACAAACTCATACAATAGTTCATAGTAATGGAAATCATTGAAGAGCAAGAGACTTATCAAGAATAATATCTTGTCTCATAGTTAAGGCGTTCAGTTTGTTTAGTTCGTCGACTCGTTGCTTTGTGGCTCGCACTGTGATTCATTTGAAATAGCCTCAGTACATTTGCTGTGCGTTTTAGCTTACCGTGTATTAATTATCTATCTAGATTCAGTAGTACAGTAAGTTATGAGTACGAGGTAACTTTGATAATCAGTGAAATTATGTTGATAGAATAGTGAACTAGATAGATCGTATCATATCCAGTTAGAATTTGTTGAGATTTCACTATTTTGTAGTAATGTACTTCGGATCTGTGGTGAATGAGATGACGGATAGCGTAATATGTGTAATAAATTACGCGTATCCTGTCAAGCAATGATGTTATTTTAAAATATCCGATTACCAGTATACACCATACATGTATGCATGCGTTTTCTAACCTCTCTGACATATTGACTGTTTAGTTCAAATAGGTATATAGTTAGCTGGTGGAGTTTGTAATGAAAGTTGAGTGCATTGTTTGTGAATTCGCTTCATAACTCCGAGAATTTTTACAACCTTCGAGAATCTATTCAATCAAAAGTAAATAAAGGTTAACTCCCGAGATATTTAATAACCCCTGGACAATGCCTTGAATATGTTACATATATACAGCCTGATAAACGTAGGGTCATCAAATGGACGATAAAACACTACTCGTACAGCAGCAGGTCCTGGAATGAGGTCTTTTCACTATAACATTGATAAGGAAAAAAATATAAAATGAGTAGAAAATCCCTTCAACGTCTTTTCTGTTGAAGTCACACTTTCAAAGAATCTATCCACGACATTATGTTATATTATTAAAAATGATTCAATGATTCTGTATGGTTATTGTACCTAAAAGTACTTCCTTTTCCTAGAACATTCTGTTACATACAATGACTTAGGACTTGTACTTTTGGTATTAGTAATAGTAGCTTTATAACTTTGTAGTTCCCTGGATAGTCTATTTTTTTTGTAATATGACTGCGGTACCCTCTCCCGCTTTGGCAAGAGACGGGCGAATGCAAGTGGATTACGATAAAACTCCCACGAGATTTCAGTCCACGATAGAATGCTACGACGAAAAATCTTCTCCTTTCCGTATTCCGGACAGGTCGCAGAATGAAGATATAAACATCTTCAGCACGGGATGGGAGGACGAAGAAGATGATTACGTGGACATGGCACCGATCAAGCCCATGACCGGAAAACCGTCGCCGAGGAAACGAGTAGGAGCATCGTCAGAAAGTCCCAGGATGAGTACCCCGATGGCAGATGTTGATTCGGCCCGTTGCGACGATCACGGTTTCTGCGAGTCACCAGACCCAGGACTGAAAGCGACTTCCAAACACCTTGAACGCCTTCATCCGGAAAATCACAGTGGAAATTCCTCGCCAGATGACATTCACTTACCTTCGGTTGTTATACAGCCCGCCAGTCCTCATGATTCCCTAAGAAGCTTTGGCTCCACGCCGAAAAGATCGCCGACTCGATCCTCCCTCGAGGATTCGGACACAAGCGATTACAGCAGCGATGATGATTCATCAGAGTCTTCGTCAATTTCTGACGATAGCAAAGAGAATGCAAACGGATTTGACTCGAGGAATGGAGAAGATAAAAGTTTCGATAACTCTGACCCTAACCATGAACAAAACAACAATTCCTCGGATATCAAATCTCCGTCTAAAGATATATCACAAAATCAACCTCCGAATACTCAACGAAGCAACTCAGCTTCTAGGGACCTTAACGCCACCAAGAAATCTACTACGGCTGGCATCGCTGCTCGCAAATATCTCCAGATGCAATCAGCCACGAAACCCGGAACCAGAGAAGTTCCTGGCTCGTTGGCGGGACTTCAACGGTCATCCTCGAGAGTTGGCGCAGTACAGTCCCGTATCAAGAAGAATCGTCTGCCCTCGTCGACCCTGGTTTCTCCAACTATAAATTTCCCGACTCTCGACAGCAGCGAAAAAGTCGGATCTTTCAGACAATACAGAAATTTATCGGACGGCAACAGATGCATGTCCGATCCGAAGATTTCCGAATCAAAACGAAAGAGTCGAACATTAGACAGAGACTTGAGCGGATTTTCTTTGCTGCAAACCGAGATCATTGCAGACGATAGCGAAGTCGATTTGCCAGGATCCGTGAAGGAGGACATTTTTTCCGAGATAGGAAACCGACGAAGTCGAGACGGTGCAGCCGTTATGAAAATGATCTCCCAAAGAACAAAGAGTAGCAGTTTAGATTCCAAATATTTCGAGTTTCTTAACGGGATAGCACTACATCAACAAGTGCCACAACCATTGTCCGCGCCGTGTTCGCCCGTCGTAGAAACGAGGGATCGTATAAATAGTGTGTCGAACATATCCAAGACCCAATCGCCACCCGATACGAAATCGCCGTCCTGTATGAATAACAAGAAGGCAAAGAAGAAAAAGAAAAAGACGCTAGCCGCCGACGACGAGGAAGAGTTCCAAAAATACGCTGAAACAATGTCGAGATTCACGAGTGAACGCGGTTCCATCGTCGACATGGGATCTTCATCTATGCCTCGCGCCAAAAACGGATCGATGGAAAGAGGTCTGGCTGATTTTGCCAGCGATCATTTTCAACTGAAAGCCAAGGAAGAGAAAATCCTAAGAAAAAAAAACAGTGGTGGCGGTGGTCTTGCCCAGAAATTCCATTTCGGGAAGTCGAAGACTCTTGGGAGGACCGGAACCAAATCAATTCAAACGTTTGCGGAGTCCGTGGAGGCATTTAACGATCAATATACGCGACAGAAGTCCGTTGCCCAGGAGGAAAATGTACAGAAATCGAAGAAGTCTGACAGCCTCAAGAAGGAAAAGAGAAGAAGCTTCAAAATTAGGAGGCAAGGATTATCGATAAAGGTCCGATCCAAAGAAAGGATCAATTCTGATTCCTCCTTGTTTTCCGACTCCGGTTCTCGGCCGCAGACTCCTTGCGACGATGAAGAATTTACATATTCCTCAAGAAGCGGCTCCCAGAGAAGCAAAGGTACTCCTACAATAAAGCAGTCTCTTGGTTTTGGTGTAAGAGACAACCGGTCCTTGAGATCTAGAACAGATAGCCAATCCTCCAGACCTGTCAGCCCAATGGTTACCAACACAAAAGAGGCCAGGAGCATGACACTCGACAACAGGCAAAATGATACTTTAAAAAATGCGAGAAATAACGCAGCTTCTTTGAAGCGCGGTAACAGTCACGGAAATTTAGTTTCTGAGAATTCCGCTAGTAGAACTAGCTTGAATTCCGAGTTCTCCGATGGCAATTCCGAGATGATCGGTGCACATGATGAGGACTTGGATGACCACAAGTATAAAGGCGTGGGCATGTCCGGAACCCTTTCCCGTCTTCTAGGTAGAAAATTAAAGGATAGAAAGTTGGATGATTTGGACTCTTCGAGATTCCATGAATTGTTCAGCTCTGCTAGCCTAGGCCGGAAAGCTACCAAAAAGGGAAAGTATGCCACTATGGGTTCGCCCGGAATGCTAAATTCTCCCAGTAGAGAAATGCTGATGGAATTCTCCCCAAATAAGATTAACGGAAGCGAAGACTTCTTCAACGAACACGATTTTTCTCGGGGATACAGAGTCAACTATTGCGATGATTGTGACGATGAGCTTGTGTCGCCGACCGAAGAATTTGAAATGGCGTTGAGAATGGAATTTGGGTCAAGAGTTACACCAAACAAGTATGCCACTATTACAGGGATTCGATCGGCGCGCAACTCGCCGTCGATATCGAGGCGTAGCGTGCTGGATACCTTCAGCGAAGATGGTGATGAGCAACATGATGAACCCGCGCTTGGGCACAGGAGACAGAAGTCCGCGGGTTCGGCCGATATTGTATTGAATCGATCCATGGTAACCAAAGGAATGACGCTGACTACACCACCGTCCCGGTTGACGAAAGGAAAAGGTTGACTGTTTGAATTCTATTCGCTGATTTTTTTAAATGGGCCACGCTGTTGTTGAACATACAGTAAAATGCTGTAGAACTGAACTATATACTAATCGACGTAGTTGTGTAAATGGAATCAAGATAGAGCTTAACGTAATATTAGTTGAAAGCGAGATTTTGCGGATTAAGTTTCGTTATGAATATACTGAAGAGTGGGGAAGCCCTTGATGCAGGGTTTGTTTTGCCTGACAGTTGACCCCTTACCGGTTCTAAAGTAATTGGTTCCGTTCTAAACTTCAAATTATTATTTCAATCTGGCAAGCCCTTAATCAACATGGTGGAAACATGGACACTAGTAGTATTGATACTAGGATGAAAGCGACTTAAAAACTAAATTAAATTTAATATAGAGAATTTACAATTACATTAGGTCTTCAGATAGATAGAAGATACCAGTAGCTTATCTTACGGTGTTGTTAATTTACGTAGGCATCTTGTGAAACGGAAATTCGTGTATAATGGAAATATGATTTTTGCAATGTAATAAATCATATCTGTGCTCTGTTGTTGTGTGGTAGAAGTAACAAATGGATGATGTATATTGTGATGGACCTTTTATTTCAGCAAAAATAACATTTGCTTCCCCTTTCCAGTTTCACACTGACGTAGACGCTTACAGTGTTTAGTGAGTGGATGGATACAGAGTCCTATTAGGATGTTGCGGGCCCCTTGGCTACAATGTATTGTGAGGCTCCCAGTAGTATAGTAATTTTTGAAAAAACGTTTTTCCTGGTATAAAATTGGTGTAACTTTATATTTCTTTTCACCATCGACTTTCGGCGATGACTTATGACTAGGGTTTGGCTATGATAGCTTTGATATTTACTCGCTTTTGGATGGCGGTAATTCGCCTTTATAATTTATATTGTTTTATGTAATCTCATATATTATTACTTCCAGGTCCTTCTTCCCATTTGTCGTTTGGCGAAGCATTAGCAGAAGATGAAGGTGTCAAAAATTTGTCATCAGAACGACCGTCACCTGTGAGTGTCACATATTTTTATATATTGATATTCATTGTTACTATACCGTGCACTCGGATGAACCATACGTCGTGTGTTACTTGATAAAGTGTGGTTGTTCTGAATTAGGTTAAAAAATACCAGGTAGTTCGATATGCATCCGATTTTTCGGCATCTTTTGTTCCAGCTGTGTCGGATTATTAGTTTTCCAGAACAACAGAAGTTACGTAATAATATTAATTCAATAACACACTTCTGACTCACTATTTATGCTTCTCCCGGAACTCTGAGGCATTATGGAATATTGGGAACTTAATAAAATATTGAATATAAATTAAATGACACACATTGATAAAAATACGACGGTTAAGAATGAGAGGATATATTGTAAAGGGTGAAGAGCAGGAGCATGACATAATGGAGTGAGAATGGCAGCGACTCAAAAAGCGTTTTAACTCCCCACGTTTAATTCCCACCTGTCTTTTAAAGCAACTTGGTGTACATATAGTTTATCACCTGTGTGCATTTCACTCCTCCGTCGCCATGTAATACGTGATCAGTGGATACTTTATGTATATGAATATGATTTGGCTTT
>QXVX01007673.1:0-17043 GCA_013436065.1 Halocynthia aurantium
AGTGTTTAAACTGTTATGCTTTTTTAGGATGCCGGCAGCTCACAGCTTGGATTTTTGCTGGGAAGTTGTGGTGTTCAGGTTGCATTCACATCAGAGCAATGTCTTAAGGGGTTACCTAAGAATGAGAAGGGTGAAGTTCTTCGTTTGAAAGGTATGATTTCCTTATACACTTATAGAACCTAGAAGAAATGCCACAATGAAATGAGATAATATGTATTTTTAAAGATTGTTTGTTAGGATTGGTAACAATTACCAATAGTCCAATAATTTCCAATATACAATCTGATTTTAGCTGCAACACTTTCGACTTTTATTAAGAAAATTAACATGAGATGCATAGTAAACAATAATAATATATAATGATATGAATTATATTCCAAAGCTCCGGTAGTGATTTTGATTATTTAAAAGTTCTTCATGAAAAAATCTTGAATTCGCAGGATGGCCAAAACTGCAATGGATCCTAACTGATTCAAAACATTTGACCAAAGTTCCTAGTAACTGGGAGCCACCTGCAAGAGATGCAGACAATCAGCTCGCTTACATTGAATACAAAACGGGTCAGCAGAACAGTGTCGTCGGTGTCGCCCATTCCCGGACCGTGATTCATAATCATTGCAGGTAAAAAGAAGTGTCCAGTATTGAACAGTATCTATGTTGTCCTGCATTATCCATCCAGCCATCATTTTACATAACCTTTTAATGGCATATCATGAGCTGAAATATTCATAAATCTTATGTTGCTAGTTCTCTGGTACGTCCTATATAGTATTTTACACAAAAATAGGCTTTATCTAAGCATTGAAGTTCTGTTTATTGTTGTAGGGCATTAGTAAGCACGCTGTGTTACAACCCTGGAGATATTATGGTTAATCTCCTCGATTTCAAGCGAGGGGTCGGACTCGTACATGGATTATTAGCTGTGAGTTC
Organism: Halocynthia aurantium; assembly: GCA_013436065.1. Lineage (NCBI taxonomy): Eukaryota > Metazoa > Chordata > Ascidiacea > Stolidobranchia > Pyuridae > Halocynthia > Halocynthia aurantium. The sequence goes on from QXVX01007673.1 coordinate 931, forward strand.
AATATGTTGATGTTACCCATTGTAGAGTTTGATGGTAACCCTTAATTTTTGTGTCAACAGAGTATTTTCACTGGAATGCATGTCTTCTGCATTCCTTACGCGCTTATGAAGCACGATCCCACTCAGTGGTTGAGCATTATAACAAAGCACAAAGGTAATATTGAAGTTTATATGGAACAGCCATAATCCATAATAAGTTTTTATATCTGGAAATTCAGAATCCTCTTTTGTCATTTGCACAATAGAATAGTTGACCTTTCGTAAGATGAAAAATAAACTTGGGAAAATAACAACTTTTGTATTTGTTATGACGGCTAGTGCCAAAAATTCTTTAGCCTCATTTAAACCAAACCAACCATGCTAAAGAAAATGTCAAAAATAAACAGTGGTATAATGTCTCCAATCTTTCCTTTCGCAATAAATATCAGAATGCTTTCACATCCAGTGGGCTCTCTAGGCATTGATGGATTTATATAACCCATCTACATAATATGCTACCAGAGATATGTTACTGTGAATATAGAGCATTGTTTGAAAAAATAGAATGTGCTGTAAGGCTAATGAAATTCCCAAGCAAGACATGACAATTAATAACATATCATTTTGTATCCCCATTTCATTTATAATAATTGCGCATCCAATACAGTGAGCAGAGTATGATTGGTGCTCAATAACTGTTAATTTGCCTTAATTTATTATTCGGTGGTTGAAATTTTGCGTTATTTAGTTGAATTTCCAGGGAAGTTGCTACCCACTTCCACATTTTTCATGGCATGTTAACAAGTAAAATTAATTTTTATACATTATTTTTCAGCATCCCTTGCCTTGACCAAATCACGGGACTTGCACTGGACCTTGGCTATGCACAGAGATAATACTCAGATCGACTTGAAGACTCTGCGAATGTTGCTTATAGCTGATGCTGCTAACCCATGTACGTGTGGATTCTTTTTATTATCTATTCTAAATCAATAATTGTTCATTTATGTTACATAAAGGCACATTCATATGAATTTAAATGTAATTTTGATAGGTAAATTTCAACAAATAAACTTATTAGATTGATATCAGAGGTAAAACTGTACAGTTGCTGTTAGTATGAATTAACTGTATGATTTACACCTCAACTGTAACAGATTGGATGAATTTTATGAGGGGTGTTTAATATTGATTTCAATTTAATATTCTTAAGTGGAGGCATCTGTATTTTTAAGCTTGACACTCTGTCAATAACACTCACTTGCAATAACAGATGTTTTTTATTGACACTGTGAAATTTTGATTCTCCAGGGTCTCTGGCATCGAGTGACGTCTTTTTACAAGAATTTGAACGTAGAGGTCTTAGGAAAGATGCTGTCTGTCCATGTGCATGGTCCACTGAAGCCCTGACGGTGTCTACCAGAAGGTAGTATTGTATCAAGAGAATATTATTTCCGAATACAACCCTTTGCAATATGGGCAGAGATATGCTTTAGATTGTGGGTAGAGGCAGTCTAAAGGTCTTCCTTAAATATTTGTATGATACAGAATTTCATTAGGTTTTGAATAACCAATTAATATTCTTGAATATGGTTTCATTTATTATATTGAATGAACTGAACACAAAAATTCACAAAGCAGAGGCTGGAATTTGCTCTAAATTCTAAATAATCATTCATAATAATAATTATTAATATCACTATGCGTTGTACATTATTTTTGACTATCAGAGCGACCCCCGACCCGTGCCGTGAGCTGTTAACAGAAAAGCTCTTATATGTATATATCCAGATACTTATTTTGCTGGCTAGCGGAGTAACTTATACATTTATATATGTTTTTATTAGACCTGGAACTGAAGCAATCGCGACAAGCATATCAATGCATGCTCTTTCCTATGGGGTCATCCAAACAGAAGTGAATAACCAAGCCACATCCTTGATGATTCAAGATGTTGGAAGTATTTTCCCTGGAGGTATTTTCAAAATATGTTGAATAAATAATATGAAGTCTCAGAATGTTGAGTCAGCTTCGCGGTCTAGTTAGGACAAGCCCCTGAATCAGGATATCGTTTCTTTTTTAGCGACGATCGCCGTAGTTCAAGTCGGAGATTCTATGGATTTTTGTCACACGGACGAGATAGGCGAACTTCTCTTGTGTCCAGCAAAAAGTGGAAAGAACGACAGCGGCTACTATGGTCTTGTTGGCATATCAGAAAAAGTTTTCAGAGCGAATCCCAAAGATCAGGAACTGCCATACATTCGTACTGGACTTCTTGGCTATGTGGGACCGGTAGGTATTTTTTATGCAAGTTTCTCCTGCTTTGCTACATGTATCTAAATCATCGATTTGCTTTTCAGAGCGGTCGTGTATTCGTTACTGGGAAATGCGACGGATTGCTTAACATTTCTGGCCGGATGCACAATGCAGACGATATTGTGGCAACGGTCCTTGCTGTGGAACCTGTGCGTTTCGTTTACCGTGGAAGGTTGATTTTTTTGCTTTACTGTTATTGTCTTTTAGTTAATCGTTAATTTATTGAGATGAAGGAGTAGAGTTTTGCTGTAACTGAAACTTCGGCCATTACAGAATTGCAGTGTTCAGTGTAAAAGTGTTAAAAGACGAACGACTCGTGGTTATAGTTGAACAGAAACCGGATGTTATAGAAGAGGAATGTTTTGGATGGATGAGCAGTGTGATACAGGTTTAAAAATAAACATTCATTTTTATAGTATACTACTATTATACTAATATAAAAATTATGGTTCTGGTGATTCTGTAATTTTGAACCCTATTAGTATTGGTTACTAATGCTTATTAGTGAAATAATAATGAAATATTCACACATGGAAGGCTGTGGAAGGCATTCATGGTGCCGCGGTTTACTGCCTTTCCCTCCTGCCTCCTAACGGATTGCCAAAGACACCTCTTGGCGGCGTGCACCTTTCAGAAACAATAAGCAAATTCATGGAAGGGGAACTCCATCCAAGCAATATCCTGATGTGTCCACACCAGTGTGTCACCAATCTTCCAAAGCCAAGACAAAGGCATAAAGATATAGGTATGTAGGATTGTACTTGTTGTGATTGGGCTAATAAACAAACAACTGTGCAGGTGGCCCTAAATTTCCATTTTTCTGCTGATATAGCCCAGTGATGCACAGATTCCATATATATATTATTTATATGTCATAGTACAGCCTTATTGCTATACAGTCGACATCGGTTAATACATCCTCGGTTAATACAACCAACCGCTTAATGCATCCAAATTGCTTGGGACGGAATTTTCCTATTCATTCCCCATTATAAAAACTACGCTTAATCCATCCAGCCACCGCTTAATCCATCCATTCGGATTCCGCCTAAATATCGTATGACTAGCAGCAATACAAAACTAGAGAAACGCACGACCATGTGATGAGAACAAAGAACAAATATGAGTGACTATGAGTCTATCAAGCAAACTTAAGATTACACCGGACATACCCCTTAATACAGCAGGCAACGCACATCGAAACAGAAATTGAATTAACAAGGCTATCGAGTCTACCCAAGAATATTCCAGAAAACTCGATATATTCCGCTGGACGGCTATTTAGGCTTAAAGATTTAGACTTGGACTAAATTTGATAAGGATCGTACCGTAAGGATTGTACTGGCGTAGAATATAATGTAACACAACTACACTGATATGTATACAGTAGACATCGGTTAATACAACCATCGCTTATTACATCCAAAATCGTCTGGCCCGAGGTGGATGTATTAACCGATGTCAACTGTATTAGGGAAAATACGATTAAACAGTGAATAGTAGTAAACTTATTCCGTTTGTAGGAGCCGCCTCTGTGCTTCAAGGTCAAGTCATTACTGGCGTGAGACTAGCAGAAGCCAGTGGTCGTCCCTTGCCTCCCAGCGGAGATGGAGATTCTGACGGCGAAGCACAAGACACAAAGAAGAAAAAAAAGCATCAACCAGCAATCCAGAGTTCCACCCTTGATTCTAAGCGGAGACATCAGTATCTGGCCGAAATACTGAAATGGCGGGCGGCAACAACTCCCGACCATGTTCTTTTTTCTCAGGTCAATAGTAAGGTAAGAGCACTATCATATATATGAATTATTACCTTAGCAATATATGATTTGTTCACATAAACATTTTTCTTTAAAGGGTATGGTAGGAATTCAGATCACTTGTCTTCAGCTCCATAAGAAGGCTGAAAAAATAGCACAGTTGTTGGTCTCATGTCCCTCTTCGGCCAACGTCCCTGCGGGTGGCCTATCCACTGGCGATCACGTAGCACTGATGTTTAGTCCTGGACCGGACCTGATAGCAGGATTTTATGGCTGTCTCTATGCAGGGTGCGTGCCTGTGCCGATAAGACCACTGCATTCACGAGCCATTGCTGCCACAACACCCACAGCTAAAATGATAATCGATGTAGGTTCCATTTCACATAGTATACTTGCTGTGTATATTCTAGTTCAAACTACATAGTGTTCCTGCACTTGTTTTAGGTTAGCAAGGCCGTAGCAATTTTGACTTATGGTCAGATGGCACGAATCCTCAAGTCCAAGGAAGTATTGTCTGCATTGGGAGCACAGTCCTTTGGAGAAGCATGGCCCCCCATCATTGATTCTGACGAGAACCCAAAAAAGAAGCAGCAGATTTCGTATCGCCCCCCTACCCCCGAAATGCTAGCATATATAGATTTCAGTGTATCAACTGCTGGCACCTTAATGGGTGTTAAGGTATGTATAGATATTGACTAGGGTAACTGCTATTTTTTGGAATAGTAACATCCAGTTGCATTGAATATTGCATGATATTGATTTTCCTAAACACTTACTGTTTATAACACTAATAGAACAACTAGAAACATAGACTAAATTGTATCTTCATTGTGTCAGATATCACACATCACAGCTAGTCAGATCTGCCGAAGCATCAAACTTCAATGCGAACTTTATCCATCGAGAACAGTTGCTCTTTGCCTCGATCCCTTTTCTGGTTTGAGTTTCACTCTGTGGTGTCTGAATGGGTGAGTTCAAGTTTATATTTCGTTCATTTTAAAGCCTTACTCAATTCTTAATCACATCCATTCTCATTGAAACCAGAGTTTTTGCCGGACACCACTCGCTCCTCATTCCTCCAATCGAAGTCGAAACGAACCCACTCCTCTGGCTTCAGGTTGTGAGTCACCATAAAATCAGGGATCTTTACTTGAACTACAGTGTAATGGACATATGCACACGAGATTTAGCCCAGCAGATTCCCGCATTGAAAGTAAGAATATTTGGAATTGCATAGGCTATCATATTTTCTATTATTATTATGTTACTAACAGAAATGAACATTCAAAAAAATGCCATCTTAATGTTTTTGCTTTATATTATTATAACATGGTAGTTATTCTTTCTATTTTATTGCATTGGGTACGTTTGAAGCGCATCTATTTCTACTAAAATTTCCTAGCATACCGACTTATATTCTTTACCTTGTATAACTGTATCAAAGTATCTCGTTTTCTTAACTAAAGGCACGTGGCGTCACTCTTTCCAACATACGTACATGCGTTGTGGTCGCTGAAGAACGAGCCAGGATTCGTCTTATATCAAATTTCTCCAAGCTTTTCAGAGATCTCGGACTCTCTCCGCGTGCCGTGACTACATCATTCGGCTGCCGGGTCAACATGGCTATCTGTCTGCAGGTTACTTCATAAATTTATGTATTTAATATTCAGTTTTTTATTTCATAAACTTCTGATATATATATATATATATATATTCCATGGTACTTCCAGTGACAATTTGGTGAGACTTATTATTAGGTATAACATATGTAATGGAGATGTCATTTAACTAATGATGTGAATTTTTCTGAACATCCAGAGCACAGAGGTACAAATTACACAACTTGAATGTGTGTTTTACGGTAACAGCATTCTCTGTGAATTGCAGAGAATCAATATCATCTTTCCTTTTCTTTACCAAAATCAAAATTTGGATTATTGAGGAGTATCTGCACTTTTCTTGCTAGGCCGGCCCCCTCGTATAATCTTTAGTCTGATATTTGGGACCTTATGCAGAGCAGCCAGAGAGATCAAATGATTAATTTTTAGATTATTATACTATTTTTATTTTTCATAAGGGTGTTTAGTACGAGTTTAGATATATTTCTTTCTCCGAGCTTTTTACTTGATCTCATTTTTCTGAAAATGCACTTGCTGATAAGGCAAATCCCTTCCCAATCTAGTTAAAAGGTTCTCTACTCAATCTTAACAAAATAATATCATTTGCATTATGAAGCTTGGAGCATTGAAAAGCCTCCTATTTAATATATGTGATAGAGTTAGATTTCTGTTGTTTTAAGGAATGTTAAGCTATGTTACAAACATGCCCTAACCAAATTTTTGAGAAAAACTGCACTTTCCACTTTTATTCTTTCTTTTGCGTTTACCTTCTTAAGCTTCTTACGCTGCACGTTTCTCCTTCCTGTTTTTAATTTTCCGTCTCTGCTTTTTTTTCTTTTTCGTAAAAGCCTCCGAAGCTTGGCGTACTGTCCGAGCAAGTGATAAGCGACGAACCGACCATGGTACGATCGTGTTTGTGCTTAGTTGTTGTGCGTGTGCGTCATATCACTTCTGCGTGCTTTCAGATACCATCACTAACTTTACCATTTTATCAGTAGTGACTAACAACAATGGATAAGGAATCTCCCTGTTTTAATATCAGTCGGTACAGATTACATAAATTATTTCAAAAGTTTAGAATAAGTGGGATTGTGATTATCATTGAATGAAATGGTTGTCTGTTTTTTGCATTTTAAATTCTCAACATTTATTTGAAAACAGACTGATTTATGATACATATGGCAGTAGTTTCTAGCTTTGATAGCGCTATTAGGTATCCTAGCTGCTTGAGTTCACAGCTTCAATTTATCTCTTTATTCTAAGTCTGTTTTACCATATCATCACATTTATTGTATTCAATCCATCATGTAATCTGTCAACACATTAATAGCTTTCATGTGATACTGCATGCTGACTGTATGTAAAATCGATACTAACTTTATTCTGAGTGACGTGTGTCTGCATCATATAGCTAACAGGCTGGTTTCATCTTGCTTCATTTCTTACCCTTTGAACAATTTCATCGCCTGGTATAATATCTTGACCGGTCACTAAACGTCAATACATTTAATTATGGCTCTTGCATTTGGCATAATCTATTATGTGATGTAATCTATTGTCATAACCTACTGTGATTACCCAATTGATCCCAAATATCTTTTCAATCTAATGTCTTGTTTAGGGAGCTTCTTGCCCCGACCCTTCCACCGTGTATGTAGACGCGAGGTCCCTGCGTAACGATCGCGTGTCTCTTGTAGAGAAGGGCTCTCCTCATAGCCTTTGTCTCATGGAAACAGGAAAGGTGTGTAGTACTGTTGTTATCTATATTTGTCATTCAATAACTCCTGTTTTAGTAACTTGTTATATCTGCCAATGATTTCAGATATTACCAGGAACCAAAGTTGTCATCGCAGACTCTGATACCAAAGGCCAGTGCGGCGACTCACGACTTGGGGAGATATGGGTCTCGAGCACGCACAGTTCAGATGGCTATTACGCAGTATACGGCGGCGATGCAGATGTAAACTATCATGACCATTTTGATGTAAGTATTGTTCGTTCCTCTTCTATGGTCAGAATTGCCAAGTAAATATACCTTTGAAAATGAATTCAAAAACTTCCTTCGTCCATCTATTCTCTATGGATGTAATTAAACTTTTGTTCTTGCAGGGGAAACTGAAAACTGGTGACACGAGAACAAAATACTCGAGGACTGGTTATTTGGGATTTCTTCGTAGAACAGAACTCACTTCTGCCACTGGAGGTAAAGTGTAATCATTACTATATAACACAGCAATTTACCAGTAAAACTAGAAACTGCATTCCTATCTGTGGTTCTCTTGACTAACTGTAGAGTTGCCCTCTCTTGTGATTTTTTTTACTCTTTCATTACTAACTAACTGTTTTGGGTCACAGAACGCCATGACGCCCTGTACATAATCGGGGCGATGGAAGAAACTATAGAGATCCGAGGAATGCGATATCACCCAACAGATATAGAAAATTCGGTTGTACGTTGCAATAGTAAGATAATTGAATGGTAAGCATTTCCCTTACTTTTTTGATGAGAATAAATGCAAATTCAATATTTAAAATCGTTTCATTTTTTCTTACAGTGCTGTGTTTTATTCCAATAATTTGCTGGTGGTCGTCGTTGAACTTGATGGTAATGAAAATGCAGCATTGGACCTTGTCCCATTGGTAATGACCTGTTTTTTTATGTATTTTTATATCTATATTTTCCAACTACAGAAAGCAGTAAACCCTCCTGAAGTAGTAATGCTAAGTTGTCATCATTTTATCCTTATTCGTAGGTAACGAACATAATTTTGGAAGACCACTACCTCATCGCCGGGGTGGTTGCCGTCTTAGATCCTGGATCGATACCGGTCAACTCACGGGGTGAGAAGCAGCGCATGCATTTGAGGGACAGCTTCTTACAGGACAAATTGGATCCAATATATGTGGCTTACAACATGTAAAATCGCCAAGCGAACCTACTTTCTGACTAAAGTTATCAATGACAGCTTGTAAATAAGACTGGTCGTTTAAGGCCTAGCTCTTGTCGCGTCCCATTCAGTCACACGTCTCTTCATTTGCCGCCTATGCATATTTCCTTGTTGATGTCACAGTTTTCATGTTTAGACAATTAGGCAATGAGCCATCCGTCGTTAAGAATACTTGACTAAGCCAATAACAGATTCTGCCTTTTGCGTGTCAGTATGGTAATAAGCATGTGTCCTAATTTTCGCTTTGCTCGTCGCTGCTATTCCGAATCGAACTACATATCTGCTCCTCAGCCAGGTAATTTTCTTTGCAACAGTTAACGCGTCTAAAAATCTGACCTGTTGTTCTAGAAGGTCTTGCTTTTGCACTTACTACACTTGCACGCTAGCTACACATGATTCATAATGTTTATGCACATCAACAAACTTCATGTGTTGTATATGAACTTATGAAATTGATCATCCGTTTCTCTAGCACAAGTTGCATTCACGATATTTTATATCTTTGATTTTCATTTGGTACTTTTCTATATCCACAGAAATTTTTTGTTTTTTGGCACCTTGTTTAGTCTTGTGTGCGAGCAGTACTGCTGGTTGAACTTATAGGATTTGTTTCGTTTGCTTTGGAGAACGCATGTAATTATTGCATTATTCATCTACTTAACTGAACTTCAGAGGTCCAAGGGTGATACCTTGGTCACACTATCAATCATTATATTATTGGCTGTGTAAGACACTTGACCTTTGATCTGAAAGGTGAAAGATGAGGGTCCACAAAAGTCAACAGAATCATAATATAGGTCAATTGGTACAATTTTATGGTACACTGATATTTGTCAGTTAGCAATTTGACTGAAGGTACTTGTATCTTGATAACCCATTGGTATTGTTTTTACACTTTTTATGTTCCCTATGTTATACCCATGCATTACTGAACTTCAGAGACCACATGTGCATCTCTGGCTTATTTTTTTTAAATATTATTCAAGAGATATTGGACTGGTTGCCCTAAGCCATCAGGACATGCTTGCTAGTATACCCGATTTTTTATATCAATCTTTTCACTTCAGATTTTACATGAGCACTATTTATTACAAGGTAAGTCGTTCATGAAGGTTCGGAGATCGTCTGTGCAGTAAATGTCCTATTGTTTTGATTTTACTCTCTTAATTTAGCTTCTCTATCGCCATGCTGCGCTATGTTCATTGATTTTAATTTTGTAATTTATTGACTTCAACCTTGCTTTGTACTTAAATCTGAATATCTTTATAAACTATACATGTCAATACGCTTTTCAAAATTATAAGTTGGGACAGGTACGAAATGCAGCAACAGTCTGCTGATAAGATAAAAGATAACAACAGTCACCACGTAATGGTATCACGAAAGTCGCTAAATTTATAGTTATTTCGTTGGTACTATCGTGTATAAAAAAGCTTCTTTCTTGCAAACCGCGTTGAAGGAAAAGCACTACTAAATATGCAAATTTTAGCAAATGTTGTCTGCTAAGGGAAAGCTGTAAACTCATTGGCAGCGCACCTGCAGTCCCAGAGCAGGAGTTATTATTGCTCATGCATGAAATTACATATTCCAAAATGAGTAATTTTGGTTCCTCTCGGGCAATTATTTCAACTCAACTTTCACTTTTCCACGCTCGCTATATTTAAGTTCCCAACACGCACTGGTTTATTTGTCTGCTAATACACCATATCCAATTACAGTCAACATGCTTATCACTGCCTAACACCCCGAGTTGTCGCAAAAAAATTAGGGAAACGTGATCCTAGGTGGTCAGGTCGTTTACTAACAAATACCTTCGCGCAGTTGTCCTCGGGCGAAAAGATTATTACTGTTTTCAAGTTACATATATATATTCGTTTCAAATGTAACCAGCTGCGTTGTAGAACCGAGCAGTCGCCATATTATAATAAATATTTCAGTGGCAGGTTATTTAGAGGATGACAAAGATCGTATCGTAGTAGGAAAACATTTTTCTAGCCCATCATTTTGTTTGTTAGGTTATTGTTTAATCTCGAAAGATAATGCAGTACGTCATAGCTGAACCACTTATTGCAACGTTATCAATGATGACGTCAGCTAGGATAAGAGAGCAGCATGACGGATTCTCATCCGCCTAGATAATTAAACGTAGACATTTCCTAATCAACTTCTTTAGGTTGTCAGTCTGAACCACGAATCCTTTTCTTGCGTCAACAGTTTTTCGTGGTCGAAATAATGATAAAATTACACCTGTTTTGATAGATAACAATTTTACTTTCAATTTTGTTTAATAATTTTGTGTTAGATGCCTTCCGGTGTTGTCATACTAAAATCCAGCGATATCTGTTGCTCCCACTTCCCTACCCACGCGTCTTCCGTATCATCACCATAAAAAAAAAGGCTACCGTTGTCACGGAAATCACGTCGTATCAAATCAATAAGTCTCCCTTCTCCCATATATAAATAGGAGAATGCTACGATATTTTCACATAGATGTTTACAGCTAGTACTGCTTTCGCAACTGAAATTTTATACGTGCGAATCATTATTGAGTATGGTAATTTAGATGTTCAAATTACAGGTTGAAGAAAATTATTGTAGATAAAATGGTGGAATAGCAGAACTAAGTTCATTTTAAAATAGCGATAAAGATAAAGGGCGCAGTTCTAATTTTCTACTTTGACATAACTTTTATTTTGATATTTGTTGTGATTCTGATTATTATTATAATATGTGCCTTGTATTTGTGATGTTATTGTTGTGTCGTACCAAAGTCGCGTCTGATTTTTGCATATCCATTTTTTATAGGCATAATTTAACTACGGCAGGACAGAAAAAGGGAAACGTTTATGCTGAATTCCTACATTTTAAATCGAAAGAGTATTGCTTCCAAATTTACGTATAAGGTGATTCGAAATTCATGACTCAAGGAAGACAATTTCCGACACGATAATCTAATTTTAGTAGCTGACCGTGTGGGCAAACTTAAAAATGGCCACAGCGATAAATGTATCAATGCTTTCTCCGTCGATGATCGAACTCTTTACAACCGCAAAAAGTCGTTCGCTGAGTTTCATTGCGTCATTGGAACTCATCACCTGGCACGGAATCGGCCAGAAGCAGACAGTGTAAGATATCATTACCATTTTGTTGTTTTTTGTTCAAGTCTAGTTTATGGATAACATTTCGTACAATATATTCGTCACCATAATAATCAAAAAATCAGTTTCTATTATAATCCAATCCTTAAAAAGTCACTCAACCTATAAGTTCTGATACTGTGTAAGCCTTGGGGAGGTGCGTGCGATTTTTGATCCATGAGCCTTCAAAGTATAAATATAATCAAGTCACACATTCTCCTCTATTTTGTTTAGTGAAGAATTCCTAGTTGCAGTGACCATCGCCCACTTCACTGCGTTGCTTATCTTGCTGTTTGCGTTCCGGAAAATTTGGCAAATTTTATTCTTGCCCACTGATCTTTTTCACGATCTGACCGCAATAGGTTTCGTGCATCACGATCACAGAATATCAAAAGCCGACGCTATCAATATGGCTCGCAGGCAGAGGTATGTGATCTCACCCTCCTTATCTGTATATCAAACCATATAGCAAGTATAGATGGAGCCCTGTAAGATTTTGTTACATATCCATTGCTTTCATTTAGGGATTTTGGTGAAATTCCACCTGTTTACCCGAACGGTTGGTTTCGCATATTGGATTCAGAAATGCTGCAGAAAGGTCAAGTGAAGAACGTCTACGCTTTAGGTTCGCAATCGTATATTTTTATTGAATCGTAAAAATTGCCGTTTTGTTTTTCTGAAGGATCTAGATTGTGAATTCAGTTATTCATTTTATTTGCTTACTTCAACTAGGTGAGAATTTAGCTATTTTCCGAAACAACCTTGGAATAGTTCGTATACTTGATGCGTATTGTCCTCACCTCGGAGCAAATATGGCGGTGGGTGGACGTGTCAAAGGCGACTGCTTGGAGTGTCCATTCCATGGATGGAAATTTAACGGTGAAGATGGGAAGTGCATTGATATACCTTACACTGAGAAAAGTAAGCAAACAATCTGATGCAGTCCTTTTTGTTTTGATGCAATAAATGTAGATTTTGATGATCGTTTTTTAATTCCAAAGTGCCAAAATTCGTTTCTGTCCGCTCTTGGCCTGCTTGCGAAATTCACGGCATAATATACGTTTGGTATCACTGCGATAAAGAGGAGCCAACTTGGTACATACCACCAATACCCGGTCTTGGTGGATTGAAGTATGTTGGGCGCACGGAACATGTCGTGAATTCTCATATACAGGTATCCATCATGGTTATTGGTGTAGTATACTGGTGGTTCATAAAGTCAAGGACAATTTTTTTTTTGCTGATACGTTGGTTCCTCGCCCACCAACAAAGGCTATTATTTATTGTTATATATAAGCAACACGATGCACTACAAAACTGTGAATCAAAATCCTTTCACTTCAGATTTTTCAGTTTAAATTTTTGTTTAGCCAAGTTATATAAAATAGTTTGAATTATTTTATTTTATTTATTTTCATGTTTTGAAATAACATAAGGTAAACTGCTAAAAATGCTTCCCCCATCTATAATATTATGATGTTCCTAATAATATCATTTCAACAGGAAATTCCAGAAAACGCAGCAGATATTGCCCATCTCAGTCACTTGCACAAGCCCGTCGTTGGAAATGACATAGAAAAAACCTACGACTCTGTATGGAATTGCCTTCAACACGACATTCAGGTAAACTGTTCAGTTATCTGACAAGACATCAAGCATTATTATGGGATTACTTGTTGAAAGTTGGCAGTTAGGGCTGTTTGCACACGACAAACGCCCACGATTTACTCATATGGCTTATGGAATATCAGTAGTTTTTCATTGTTGTGTTAAACAAGGATTACGAATACTATAGTGTATTTTTGGTATTCCCACATACCACGAGAATGACACAGACTAGTGAAAATAAAACGGCAGTCAGTAGGTAGTGTGAATGCAAATACTGTATTGTAAATTTCACAGGACTTCAAGAATAACATACACAGTAGCACAGTTAATAAATGATTTTAGTAATATACTTGTACAGTTTTGTACAGTATCTTTTATCGAAAAGCTAGCACAAAACTTTAAAATTGTTACAAGTGAATGAATTTAAATCTCAAGAATAGCAAATTTCAGCTGGGAATCTAATAATATATTCATATTATATCTTCATAAATTAGTTATGAGTATCTGCTATGTAGACATTAATATATATAATCTATTTATCAATGTAGGCTGAATGGAAACTTAACAAAGACCGCCGTGAGTTTGCAGAGATGAATATATGTGATAAAACACACATTCTCATCTTTGGAAAACGAATTCCCATCAAAACATTTATCTTCAAAATTGAGCAAGTAAACATCAACAATTTTTTTGCAATACATGAATTTAATGATGTCAAAGTCATGTACAACCAGATATAAAAAGCAATATAATCAATCGTTTTTATTGTGTTAGATTGGGCCAGGAAATGTTCACATATACATGAACACACCATACTTCAAAGGCATTCTGATTCAAACTATTACGCCGACCGAACCCCTGATACAACGACTTTCTCATACCCTGTACATTGCCCCGATGGTACCGATATGCTTGGCGAAAATATTCCTTCGCTTAGAAGCAACACAGGTGAGAAAACATTTTACTGGCTGTTGTGTAACATCGTAAGAAAACTTATCCAACCATCCTGGGATACCTCAATTAAAATAACAATTACTATAAATAATAGTAATTACTTTTCAATCTCAGTTCATGTTACTAGTATTTTTGTTATTTTTAAATTTAGATCGAACGAGACATCATGATTTGGAACAACAAAACATATAAGCGTTCGCCGTTGCTGGTGAAGGAAGAGTCAGCCATTTTGAAACATCGAAGATGGTACCAGCAATTCTATTCAGAAAACAGCCCGCGTTCGAATCGAATTGGTACCAGAGTCGTTAACCCAGCCCAGGTTGATGTTACTGACTGGTGAATATCATGTATCAATTATTTTAATATCACAGTGTATTATATTATCATAGCTGGAAAATTTGAAACACAGACGTTGAATCGTTTGACTACTAATTAATTTTTTTATTTGACTTACGACTGGCAAACGATCCGTATATTAAAAACCTGTAAAGACACGTATATTAATCTTCACGACTGGAGTGCATATCAGGTGCAGTTAGAATTTTACTACGTGGCTTTTTCTCCTCAGTTGCTCTGTTGCCATACGATGATGATTGACCTACTCACAACTTAGGATCTCAAATATAGCACACTCTCGAATGTCTCTATAATTAGAGACTGGCGTGTATTGAGAATTAAAAAATAAAAACTTTGGTCAGCGACTGACTTGAAGTCGACAATCTGAATTTGATTCTATGGTAATTGCCCAAAGGAAAACTTTCTCTCCCCAACATGCTCACTTTTTGATTCAGAGTTATCCATATTTATTCATGAGCCGGCGCACTTTTTGTTATTTTGTTTCTGTAATTTATTGCTGTACAATCATAATTTTCACTTCTGTATTATTTATCAATTTTTCATCAAGGAATAAATTTTAAGTTGCTTTCCATCTGCTATTGGACTGAGTTTATGTCAGTCTGACACCCCTGCGATGCAATGAGTGTAAATTTTAGCGCAATCTACTGATCACTTAATCTTCAGTTTACAGGTTAGTAGGCAGTATATTATGTCCATACTTGGTGTAGCATGATTTCAACAGCAACATATTCATAAACAGTACATTCAAAAACATAATATGTGATTTATCTGGAGAATGACTAATAATACCTCAATACAGTGTAGATATAGCAGTGTAGATGTAGACTTTTGTTGCGTTGCGTTACTGACGTTAAGGACCTGCTAGATATGTTGATTATCTGGGAATGTAACAGGAATCGGTAGCTGATGCAATTCTTTGTATTATCAACTGCGAAATAATAACCCCTCTCTTATATCTCTCATATACATACAGCTCTGCATAAAAGGTTCAACCTAGCATATGAATAATTTTTACTTTTTAACTTAATAACTGAATAATAAAATGATGTTACTTGTTCTTCATACATTGCTCATATAAGTACGTCTAGTTTTAAAAATACATTTACTTCAGTTGTTCGTCAGAGGAAAAAAAATGCAGAGCGCGTTCGCTTCGCAATGTTAGTCGCGTGTAGTGAATTCAATAAATTTGCTCAGCGTACCAAATATTGTGATGTAATCGTTCGTTATAATTCTATTAACATATACCACATAAGATATTTTTCATTAAGTACGGTAGTTATAAAAATAGTTCACATCATAAAACTGGATGTACAATGCCATTCTGTGCTGTGACGTCAATATTTATTAAACAACCGAAGCGAAGCGAGTCATAGTTTAGTGACGTCAGTCAGTCAGTCAGTCAACTGTTCATTGATTCTCAGTATTCGGTAAGTTGA
>QXVX01007673.1:18424-40958 GCA_013436065.1 Halocynthia aurantium
AGAGAGTAAGTAAGTAAGGGCAGTCTTCTTTAAAAATCTAAAATATCTCGTATCATAGCGAACATACATCTATACGTTATGTTTAAATGGTATTTTGCCTTGTGTACGAGTGCTAATTAATAGGGGAAGTGGTTAAGTCACGTTGCACGAAGGTTTGAATAAAATATACATTGTTAGGATAGGACAGGAAGTTAAAATTACCGAATATGAATATTTTTGAGAAAACTGTAAGATGGGGAAGAACAGGGCAACTGACTAAATTGAGGGAATGATGGGAAAATGGTTGTTTTTTTTTCACTAAGTGAATGTTAGGCGGATACTTGTGTGTTTAAAACTAATGCTTTACCATACCTCGAGCTTCTCTGTGAATTCACGATGAATCCTAACAATGTTGTTGAAGAAAGAGAAGATTCTAATGCCAGCATCATTTTACCCATTCAAGATCAAGCATTTGATTCCCTTGGGTCAGCGCCCACTTGTGATTTTGAAGTGAATGCTGTGGCTAACGTTAACGCCAACTCAAATAAATGTCATGAACTGGACGCCCCTTCGCAGTTTCTTTATCTCTCTGCGAACAGAGGGCCAGAGAAACTCGCAGATGACAAATTCAAACATGCACAGGCATATGAAACGACGAGTTATTTAGAGCTGTCGCTTGATGGCAGCGTAGTTTCAGAAAATGAAGATGGTCTACCTCACAAGGAATCCTGCAACTTGTCGTTTGTCTCCGCGCATGAATCGATTCCCGCTTGCGGTGACGAGTTTAACGAATACGCCCAAGAATTCGATGACGCAGAAACCTCTTCCTGCTTAAGCCAAATCCTTCGCAAAAACCCAAACGACTGTATGGAAAACGAAACTACCTTGCAATCAGATGTGCCTTGCATAGATGAAAAACACGATCGCCAAAACGAAGAGGACATGGTGCTAAACACCGTGGAAGAAACTTCTCTCGACTCGGGACTGGGATCGGTCGATTCTGCTTACGGGAACAGTGGCGAAGATGATCATACTTCTTACCTCAGCAGTTCACCTACATCACCAGAAGGTTTGTTAATTTGTTTTATTTCAAACTCAGTCCACATGTTTAACAACCAACCCTAATTCATTGTTCCTTAATGGTTACATCCCCATCCAATTGATCACATTTAATCTTCATTATGGGCATAGAATTGCCCGATGATTTTTAAGGATTCCATGAGTGTTATATATATTTTTTCACAGAACAAGAATACCGAATAAAACAATTAAGAGAAAAGAAAACTACACAAGATGAGTTCTCTACCGGTGATGAGAACAATGTGGTCGTCTCAAATCAACATCTCCGCAGTAACAAACGAGAGCATGCTGGTAAGTTTGATTAACTTTTTAAAGATTTGAAATGCTGTCAATCAAAATTAAAACAATTATTTACAGTGCATCATATTATAAATACTATATTGGATATATTCATATATCAGGAGGTTTTATTGAACATTTTCTGAATTTGTAATGCACTAATTTTATTGTTACTCTATAGTTGTGGTTCCCAACCTTTTTCTTATCGCGTACCACTTGGAGATATAGTACTTAGTCTGTGTACCACCTTATATGTATATTGCCTGAAAACTTCTCTCGATAGTCACAATAATTAAATCTTTCAATTATCAAACTATATAACTTTTGCAAAGAGATTACAAGAAAATCACAAGTAGCATAAGTTTGAACTTTTACATATAAATTAATGCTCTTTGTTTGTAAATTGAACTAAAGTTTGAAGATACTCGCGTACTACTTGGATGGCTCTCGTATATCACTAGTGACTGTTAACTGTAATTATTTTTTGCACATTTCAGAACTTTCCGAGACAGAAGAACCGATAAGAAAGAAGCCCAAGGGGCAAAGGAGAGTCGACTTTCGTCAAGTCACGGTATATTATTTCCCCAGAAAACAAAGTTTTGTCACTGTGCCAAGCCAGGGTGGATCCACTCTAGGTAATGACATTTTTAATTGTCATCTTAGTAAGACATTCCCATTGCAAAGATTTTTAATTCATTGTTATTTGCAGGCATGGATATAAAACACATTCACGAGCAAACATTGACTTTGCGCGAGCACGAGTTAGTAATTGAACGAAAACACAAGCGACAGGTCAGGGAACATATTTTGGAACAAAAGGTAGAAGCCAGGATAAAGCAGGTATCCATATCTTATTTTTTCTCATTTTGAAATGTTGAATTAGCCATGTCCTGCAAAGCAAGGAGCCTAATTAAAGTTCAGCATATTATTGCAGCTTGGGAACATATTGCGATCGCTTTTATTGCTTTTGAGCTTCATATTTTCCAATCATAGCCAGCTATCATAACATTTCTCTGATAGCAATGCAATAATTCGCAGATATTGATTCAGTTTTTTGTGATTGGAAATTTTTTAGCTAAAATTTCTGAACCCGGAATTGGACAACAATTCTTTGTCGTCGATGGCATGGAGCGAAGTGGATCACAGTGTTCACGACCACGACTCTGACACCGATGACTCACTACTCACAGAAGTTGACGATTACTTTTATTTACAACCGATTTCTGCTAAAAAGAGGAGAAAATTACTTCGGTAAATCTTGATAAATTCCTCTCAATTTGACCAGTCAATTGACCAATTTTATTTTTACCTAAAACTATGTGAATTTATTACCAGTGAAATATAAATCTTACTCCATCACAGTGCAATATTAGTTGTGTCACATGCTTTATTAATAGATTTTTAATTTATATTATTCGTAACCATATCTTTAATCCTGCAGAATGGGTGGTGTAGATCGTATTGACGGTGAGGAAAAATTAATTAACCGTCTCACTCGGGAGTCGAGAGAGAACTGCGGCTGTTCTTGCGATGGTGTTTGCCTCCCGGATGTCTGTGAATGTGCCGCTGCCGGCATTCAATGCCAGGTTTGTTGTTATTTTTATGTCTTTCACAGGTTTCCATCAACTTCAAAACGCTCATCTATGTGAAGGCCTTTAAATTCCAATAGTTCATCAAATTGTTGATCGTTGATTAAAGCTTATACGTTGTTTTTGAAAAGTGAAGAGTAGAATTCTCTGTCCTAGCGCTGAATTTCTGTTTTCAAATACGTTAATTTCTGGCTTATATGGCCACATATCCCCTAAGGTGCATCCATCCTATAGGGCGCATATAAACCATGAAAAAAAGGCAACAGAAGATTCTCACTCTTAGTTAATTGTCCTTGTCAGTGGCAAACATCGAAGGAACTTCACATATGTTAACAGTGAAGTTGACTTGTCCATTTCAGCTGTTGGTTGCTCTATTTATTCTCTTTCAAAGTTCAGTAGGAAATCGTGGTATAAGATGTGCTATTTTATTCGTGCAGGTGGACAGAGAGTCGTTTCCCTGCAGTTGCGTGGCAGAAGGTTGCAAGAACAAAAATGGCCGCATTGAATTTGACTCTGACGGAGTACGTTCTCATTTCGAATCAATTATGGAGCGTTTGAATGGGAGCGGAGATGGTGGGAATTTGTTTGTGTTGAAATTTTATTACTAATAATTATTCAGTTCAGTTAATCATCAGTTCAATCTTTTACTCCACAGAAAACTGTACCGAAGATATCAACATGCATATTTTATTCGGGAGCGAAACAGAAAAAGATTCCGTCTCAAGCATTGATTCCGAATTAGACTTGATGTCTTCAGACGAAGCCGAGCAGTCCGAATCAGAAAGCGGCGAAAGATACAAAAAATATGCCGGAAAATTGGACGATATCGACTTGCTAGAAAACTTGGTTTTCGCGAATCTGGAAGCGTCCGTTTCTGACAAGGTTGAAACCCAACCTGTCTTCTGTAGCGGCTCCAGAACTGAAACACAACTTTGTGCTGAAGCAGATCTCTTGGAGGAAAAATGTGATGTTTTGCCCACCAAGGAAACTATCCCTCAGCAATTTTTGGACTCGCTAGGACTGGAAAAAATTGACTGTAAAATTTCTATCGAACCCAGTGCCGGAAACGGCGTGCCTGAACCGATCTTATCTATAATAAGCCAATTTGACTTCGCCAAAAATAGCTCACTTGCTACTAATACACAGTGTAATAGTTCTGAGTATATACCTCCCATTTCGTTTCATTCGCCTCCATTCATGCCAGACCCCATATATGCTAGTTCGATTTCGCCGCACTGTGAAGTGACCGGGTATTACGACGGGCTTGTGTCGCAAGGTGGTGTGGGTGAGGCTGATCAAACTGTCACCATGGCACTGACCTCCGCTCAGTCCATGTACGGCACCTCTTTGCCTGGCCGAGACAGTCCTGCGGTCTTGTTGGATCCTATCGCAACGTTTATGTCGGGCGGTTCCGGAACTGCCAGTGATGATTTGTCTAATTTGTGATGCTAAAGAAACGATACCCTTTATTTTATTCATCTCATCTTATTTATTTCAGTAGTTTGAAGACAATAACTTTATCTCCATTTTGTCTTGGCCTACCTCGACATCCACATGAGCCGTATTGATATTGTTGGCTGCGGTTGTGGAGGTATACTTTGGATCGGAGGATGTAATCTGTTGCACTATTCCTACCGTTATAAGTTACCGTAACTTATGTCGACCGGTGCTAACTTTATCTGATTAGCAAATTTTCCACCAGCCTCCGATTGTATGTTGCTGACAAAAAAAGAGCAAAACTCCTCATTTTCTCTGAATATAATTAAATATTATTTATTTATTATTAAGTCTGCCTTTCTGAATTGCAGTATGAAATGAAAACTGTCTTCGCCTATGGTGATCATCAGTCACTCTGTGTCTGTCAATATTCTTTTTTGATTTTGCTTATTGGTGATAAGTACATTTGTATTTTTGTGCCAGAGATTTGCTTGTGGCATTAAATGCCGCAATTGAACTGCTCGTTTTTCTTCAAGGTAGTGCAATTAGAAAACCCACTGCTTTCTCCTTGAATAAATATGAATTGGTAAGTAATCTTCCCTTCTCATATCATCATTATGTTCTATCCATCCCTCCATTGCTCTCGAGTGCTCCATAGTTTGCTCTATTTGAACTTATATCTACTTTACTTGTTCTGGTACGGTTTCATATGACATGACTTCTGAATCAAAAACCCAGAACAGTGGTTTGCAATTAATGTTAATTCAAATTAATGGTTTTACGTAGTCCCTTCATAATTTGAGGTGACAGACAAATGCGTTTTGTAGTCTCGTCCCTGAATAGGTAATTTAATAGTTACAATAATAATTCTTCAGGCATTGGAGTTTTTAGGCAAGAGGGTATATGCCCCTCTGTATTCTGTTAGCAAGTTGTCCCATATGCTTTAATGTCCGTTGAACAAATAACTTCTTCTCTGTTGAAAAGTTTTAAATTCCAGAATTATTTGAATCTGCAGATAGAATTAAGCGCAAATTCAACAACTTTTTTTGTTACTTGAATTACTGTGCCCAATATTAGTTGTTATTCCAGTACTCATGATTTACACCAAGTATTTTGATCGCAGTTTCCTTTCTACCTTTTGTTTACGAAGCAATTTGCATCAGTTCTGTTGTATACCAGCACTCATGATACAATGACACATGTGTCTTCTTTACTTTTTTTGTAAGTAATTGAAAGAATTTTCGTTCATTGAGATTCATTATGTCCTTGTTTTGACGATCACAACATTAGTTTAGTTATTTTTTTTTACTGTTAAGCGTTTTAGTGCGGATTCGATTATGAACTTTCAGTTGCTTAATGAATTCGCTAATTTATGAGCTCTGGTTGGTAGTTGTATTTTTTTTTCTTCATTATGAAATATCATATCCAGTTCTATGGATCATGCTAACATTGTATGACTGAGAAATATATTGAAAAAGTATTTGCTTCACAAATAAAACATTTTTTATTATTTGTGTTGAAATATTCCATAAATAAGTACAGTCTGCTATTATATATAGGGTGAATAATAATAAAAAGGAAACACTTCACATTAACTATTTTGCTTCACAAATAAAACATTTTTAGAACTCCCGCCGCTGTATTGTGATCGGTGTCGTAATATATGCGAGATGGCAAGTGACCGTTTCGATAATGCTGCCGGGTAAAGAGAGGTAAACAACAATGGAGGGTAAACAACAATGAATGACTAAAATTTGCAATATTGAAATTATCTGGCCTGTAATAATTTAAGTATATTTCTGAGAAATGGAATTCTTAAAATCAGCCAACCGTGACAGACCTTTGACACGATATTTCGCGCCATTGCTCGAAAGCAAAGTCTACATAAGTAATATAAGTTAGAGAGACGAAAGGATCGATTTATCTGTGTTAAACAATGCCTGAAATGGAAAATATTTGCGATGAAAAGGTTGCTTCGAAGGCTAAAGATGTTGTCCATGTTTATGATCCAGCAAGCCTGCCAAATTTTCTTCCTCTCTATTACAAATATTTGTTCCCGTACAAACCTTATTTCACTTGGCTCAGTTATGGTGGAGGTGCGTGCATACTATTTCTTCGTGTTGTAATTTTTTTGCCTTATGAGCTGTGGCTAAATTGGTTGTTACATTCAACAGTTGAAAAGAACTTAATGTCAGGAAGAGAATTTTCTTTCACTCTGCAAAATGATATATACGTTCGATATCAATCTTTTTCGAGTCAGCAAGAGATGGAAAGAGAGATCCAGAAAATAAATCCATACAAGATCGATATCGGAGCTGTTTATTCTCGTCCTGTAAGGAATACCGAGATAATTCTCTGTTTGTACTGGCTATTGGCTTTGTACCAGCTTCATCTTATGCTGAGAATCAATAGAATACTATCATGATGATTATTGTTTCTTTGCAGCCAAAAGATCACAATAAATATCATGGTGGAGTGTTCAAAGCCGTAGAGAAAGAACTTGTTTTCGATATCGATATGACCGATTATGATGATGTACGAAAATGCTGCCAGTGAGAATGATAATTTTCCTACGATTTTCTTATTGTTTGTTGGCTGTTCGTTGATGAGAGACACCTGGTATTCTTGTGTTAGAAATTTGTATGTTAAATAATATTTACCATGTTATCACTGATATGTATGTATACCAGCGCTCTTCAAATAGGGTTCCGCGTTTTACAGGGGGAATGATTATAACTTTTGAACAAAGAGGGGTTCCGTGAGATTCACTGAAAACATGCAGGGGTTCCGTGACTGCAAAAGTTTGAAGAGCACTGATGTATACCATAGCTGAACACTCCAGTTGTAACAACAGCACTCAGTTTCTTAGTTGTTTTTCTAAAACTCTTGACTGACAAACAATTTTTTCACTTGATTCACTGACCTAGAAACTTTTGACATGAGCTCAGCAACTTAGCAACCGATGTATTCTTTACTTTAGTTTGCTTTTATAGAAGTGCTATAGTAAATGATTTACCAGCCTCCTATCTCCTTTTACAAGGGGTGCAGATATATGTGTAAAATGCTGGCCACTGATGAAGATTGCCATAAAATTAATCAACCGAGCTCTCAAAGGTAAGGTTTGTTTTGGTTTAGTGGAATAAAATGCAAAAACACACTTAACATTACCAGTTATATATTTTACCTGATTTTAGACGACTTTGGATTCAAACACAGACTTTGGGTTTATTCTGGACGACGTGGTGTACATTGTTGGGTTTGTGATGAAAAGGTTTGAAAGACTTTGCCTCTTGTATTTAAGGATATTACTGTATTTTTACTTAAAAATGTGTTTCACCAGGCCCGCAAATTAACAAATTCTGGACGTGCTGCTGTGGCGGAATACTTGAGTGTCATTCAAGGGGGTAACCATGAAAAGCGGGTGCATTTGAAGGACCCTGTTCATCCATTTTTAAGGTTGGTTAATAACGTTGTTTTGATTCATTGACCAAGGATTTGAATCCGTGCCAATTTAGAGATTAAGTGAATAGGGCTGCTAAGATAACTTTGACTGATCTTGCATTTGATCAATACTTGACAACACGACACACTTGTAATTCACCTTCTTCTAATTAGATTACAACTTCAGGATTAGTTGGTGTTGGGTGACCGGTATACTGGGCTCGGTATAGTAAGATGATGGACATTGAAAAAGAAAAAAAATGGATTCAAATTTTGTCAGATCTATTTGTACTCATAGTTCTCAAAAGTTCACATTTTCTTGAGTTAGTTGGAAATAGGTATTTTTTGAACCTTGAACCGAATTGTATTTAAAAATATTCTCTAATTATATTATTTTAAATTTTGTCAAGGAAGAAATAAATGTAAGTTAATGATGATGAGTGTTCAGCCGATATTCTTTCTCTTTCAGACACTGCATAAAAATCATATCATCAGAACACTGGGAAGAATATCGTGAGCTGCAGGATATTCTGGCTGAGCAGTCTGACATAGATAAGGTTCTTAAAATGATCCCGGACCTCGGCGTGAGAGAAGATCTCGCTAGAGAATATGGTATTATTATCATTTCATTTATTCTAAAGTAGATATTGATGATTTTACAACTTGGCTTTATCACCGGCTTTGTAATTAACTATTAATTGGTTTTTTCAGGGAGTACGGATGGTAGTACAGAGTTGCGTTGGCAGAAACTTCGTGAAGTCTGTGCAAAGCGTCTGCAAGAGGTGTTTGTCTCTTGATCTGATTGCCTGTGTAACTCTTTCTTACTGTTTCATTTGTTATATCTATTTCAGGACATGAAAAAATATAAAAAGTTGCAATACACAACTCAAGAAATTATGCTTGAATTTTGCTACCCCAGACTGGACATAAACGTTAGCAAGGGTCTCAACCACTTGCTAAAAAGTCCATTTTGTGTCCATCCTAAGACAGGTACCCTATATCATATACAGATATGGATGTTATTTATAAAGTGGTGTTCCATCTTTATTTTCCAATTACATTGTCGAGTGAATGCTTGCAAAGTCTTATAAATAATTTAATGTTTTTTAAATAGTTCAAGACGGTTTGTTGAAGTAAAACCAAGTAATATTACGTACAGCTGCAAAACTTGCCATTGTAATCTTACACAGCCAGAGAATGGTCAACTTCTTCGAAATCTATGTCCTCGCCCATTTTAATTAAATTTACATTTTATAGATATGATTCTCTTGTTGTTATGTAGGACGTGTCTGTGTTCCCATCGATGCGGACAACGTGGATGATTTTGATCCCTTTCAAGTTCCAACAATAAGGTTTGGAACATAAAACCTTTCTAAGAATCTTTATTAGTATTATAACTTAGTGTAAGAGCCTTTTTTATCATTGTATTCAAGTGAGCTTTGTCAAGAAATGGATTCGATTAAATACGAAACCAAAGAAGAGGCAAAATCGGAGAATGTACGGAAAACTCACCTCTACAACAAAACAAGATTGGCTGAACCAGTAAAACTATTTGAAGATTTCGTTCGTGAATTGGTTACGGAATCGAGAAAGCAAGTGCCTCGGGATCAAGGTATAGAATATTCAGAGTATGAGGTGCAATACAGATAACAAATTTAAGTCATTTCTTTATCTGTGTGTCACATTACATCTTTATATTGGAGATACTAGAATATTAGGCAATTCAAAAAAAGCAAAACTTATATTCAAAAGAGGTTTCACGTAAATCCAATTAACATGTAGCCCAAATGCTATACTTAAAGTTTCATAAGGTTTTAAATTTTATCTATAGATTCGACACATGACTTCTAACACAACAAAATTCAATGAGCGTGAGTACAGATGGTTTGAAGATTTATTACACCATAGTGAACAACTTACTGCTATCAGTACAACATAGTTTTCAAAATAAGTTGTAGTAGTGGATCACGATCACAAAGTTTGGTATCTGACAGCCTCGGGGAGGTCTGCTTTGATTAGTTTTCCTGCATCGTGCATCAAGTCCACAATGTACTTGAATGGTGGGTAGTTGGTACCTTCCTCAGAAGAAGAAACCATGACTTCGTTCCAAGCCCTGTTGTACTCGCCCCTGACCAGGGTACATGGCACCCCAATTTTGTCTGCCAAGACCTAAAGCAAAAACTTTTATGTCTTCTATATGAAAGGCTATTCATTTATTATTTTAAAGTGAAATTTGCTGTTTCTGAGCTTGGAGATTCTGCTCTTAAATGAATACACTTCAATGAAAACCTTAAATAGGAGAGCTCTGTGGTAGTAAATCCCTCTCTGGATCTTCCCGATGGGAACGATGTTCGATTTCAGTTCGTATTTTATCTCAGACAGGTGAAGTTCCCAACTGAATTCTGACATTCTTTCTTTCTCTACTTCGCCTCCCATTTTCTCCACAACATATCTTAAATAAAAATATTTCTGTAACTAAAGCAGTTATTCCTATGACACCAGTCATCGCTTATACTTTTCTAGCCAATCACAAGTTCTAACTATTGCTAAACAAGTCGAAGACATTATTTTAAGGAAATTAATCTTGAGATGTCAAGTGAAGTTAGTCGGTTAACAACTGGAATACCGACTCCAACTCTGCTCAAGAATTACATAAACATAAGAAAATGACTAAAATAATATAACATACTGAGCAAGCGCTACAATCTGTTCTTTCATTGTTGGCATCGGATGAATAAATTTCAAGATGTCGTCATAGTAACTCTGAAGTACGGTGTCCACAGGTGGTTTATAAACTGCATCTGTAGCCATGACAATTAGTAGCAAAAGTTATGTGGTTGATAGACCATCAATAATATTGAAAATAATGTTATGCATGGAAGATATCCCTTCATGCAGATCTCCCATGGTAACTAAAGACTGAAATAGCTAGTTTATGTATATATATACTTTTAAGTAGTCTAAAAGTATTGCGACTTTCTTCAAACAATGCTTAGAAGAAATAGTGTGATGCTTTTTGAAACAATGAGTACCAAAACTGCTACTGGCCATGTTATTGCTGTTAACATGTTTCATGCCTAATACTTAGTGTCTGATGAAAGCAGTTATCTCTGTTAGTACATGCAATGATTATAAAGGGCCTAATACTCAGGGTTGTATCTAGGAATGGATAAAAAAAAAGGTCCTACCAATCTGGGATAATACTGTACATGAAATCATGTTTGATTCACATATTTGTTTTGTTCAACCACCCTAACATTTAATATCACATGATACATGTATTACCGTAACAGGTGGAGTTTTAAAATAACCTATGTGGAGATTTCGAAAACGTTATATTGTAGTTTTAGAGGGACTTTCTTACACATATCAAATTAAGTTTATGCTTTGCTAATTTGAGTAAATTGCAATTGGTATATTAGATATTTGAGCACACCTGTCATGCAAATTGATAAATATTTCATTTATTTATTCGTTTTCTTTCATTGCTCCTGGGTAAAAGGATTGAAGTATTGTAGTAGGAGTTAGAAGCTATTCATTTTCTCTCAGCTAATTATGCTATGATAGAATTAATGTATTAGAGATATTATTAAAGAGTTATTTGGTTAAAATGATGATATGCTCATGCCAGCATAATTTAACCTTTTTGTTTTTTCTTCTTTTCCGCCTCTAACAATGCCTTTAGATTAGCTTGAAGAAAATTATATAGTAGTTACAGAATAATCTGTTGATTTAGGTCTCTACTATTAAACCACGTTCAAGCTCACAGCAAAATCTTCATACAAATAATCAAAATTCACACATACACAGCACATCCCTGAAAATACTTGCAAAGGTTATACAAGATACGTTTTAACCCCGTGTAGAATCCACATATGCTTCTATTAGAATTTATCATCCCAGGGGTCGACTATATGCTTACATTTAAAAAGGATGGTAATGAAAGTTCTAACCTTCTTTTTCTGCTTGTAGACGTTCTGCTTCCTCTCTCATTTGTGCCTCCTTATCCTTCTTTTTCATTCTGTTCACAACAGGGAGATAAAAACTTAGTAACCACAATCTCTAAATTTATTTTTCATCTAAGATATGCAGGTTAACGGTTAACAAGCTAACTGCAGATATTAAGCTAACCTTCGAGTCAGCGATGCTTTCGATCCCACTCTCTTTTCAGCAACGTCGTCCTGTGTTGACTTTGTGCTATATTCAGATAAAAAAAAGGTATGATAATATAGGATTGGGGTATTTCTTGACCAGGGATGGGCTATCGTTCCATGTCTCCAAGAAAGATGGTGCATGTCCATTACTCTAACAATTAAATACAATGAATGATTCAAAAAAGTTGTTCATGTGCCCACCCCTGGAATAGCTGTAAAGAAAATAAATGTTTGCAAATGATCAAAACAAGCAATGCAATCGGACTAAATGCTAAAGCAACCAGGCTATGTGATACAGATCTTTCCTGTTTGAAATGCTGATACCTTGTGGGGAAATATCTCTATATATAAGTTCGTGTTTGAAATATTGAATTCAATAATTATGCCTATATCACAAACCAGTTTATGTCTCATTTCAAGTAGTATCTATAAAACAGGAGGAATGTATCTGGTAAATTAACTAAGACACCATGCATCAGCAATACAGCAAGCAATGAAAGACACTCATTCTAGATCAGCGCTCTTCAAATGGGGTTCCGCGACATTTGGAGGGGGTTCCGTTCCGTTCCGTGAACTGAACTCTAGTCTAGGGGCGGGGCTCCGCTCCGCGTGTTACAGGGGGAATGATTGTAACTTTTGAACGAAGAGGGGTTCCGCGAGATTCACTGAAAACATGCAGGGGTTCCGTGACGCCAAAAAGTTTGAAAAAGCGCTGTTCTAGATGCTAAATTAGGAACTAGGTAGCATGTTAAACACCTATGTGAGTAGCAAGCAAAAATGGAAAAAAATGCAGATTCAGTAGATTTAGATAATTTGCTGAAGAATTAAATTGATCATCTGATTCTTGATTGCTTTTGAAAAATTTTAATCATTCAAAGAAAAATCAATTGGGCGTAGCAGAGAAGCGTGCTTTTAAATCTACTTCAAAACCTTGACAATGAGTCTTGTCTTTGGGACAGAGTTGGACTCAGAGTACTCTGCCTCCTAAGTTCGAGACTACCTATCCCACTTTCAGGTGGCAGGTTCCCGGGACAAGCGACCTGTTCTTGGCTGTCCGCCCGGTCCAAAAGATCATCTGCCTCGTCGTCGTCGAATATATCATCCCTGTTTCGGTAAGGTCTTTTGTATATTTATTACGTTTTGTTCAGTACAATTCTGATATCAATTGTAGTTTACAAGTAGATGACTGGTACATGCTCCAACCTTTGCATAGGGATATTCAAAACTTACGAACAATAAATTCACCAAAGAAAAAAAAAATGCCATTAAAACTTTCGTACCAGCTTCTACAAATAATCACACCCTCAAAAATCAGTGCAGTCTGCTCAAGTCGGTAGATAAAAAAATCTTGGTACCACAACAATTAAAAGGTGATATGGGGTCTTATATACAAGCAAAATATTTATTCTTAAAAAGTATGAACAACTGCATTAGATTTAAAATAGTTCCCATGATATACATTGGTCCATATCATATACCAGACTTAGAAATATGAGAAATTTTGTAACTCTTGAATCGAATCTTCACATGGTACAAGCAAAATTGTTTTTAGTTTGAAGTCAAGCAAACCGTATTGTACAAAAACAACATCACTGCATATTTCAAACTACTAGATGCAATAAAGTACTCACGGTTCAGCAAGCCTACAGTTAATAAGAATAACGGGACGCCTCTGATTTACTTCTTGCTTAACGATTTCATCGAGCAGGAGGAATCGCGAATCCGGATGAAGCTGATGAAAAATATCATAACTTCATACTTTGAGAATATAAAGGAACAGCTATGCTGAATATATTGTAAAGAAATATGGAACACACACCTGACCAGCGTCGTAAAACCCATCCGATATTATGTTGTGTTGAGCCAACTTTCCAGTGAGACTGTACTTGGCTGGCAGATTCCAATCTAAAAGTTTTTCCAGGGCCGCAGCACTAAAGTTATTTCTGCGCTGTTCAGAACTGTTGATCTGTTGTAAGATTTCTAAGGCCCTGAATATAATGTATGAAATATTACAGGTGAAAATAATAGTATAAGTTAAATATACATTAATATAACATACATGCGCTCTCCGACTTACGAACCAGTTGCGTTCCTAGCGGCTGTTAATGGCTTCATTAATACAACTCACCCAAGGTTAGATATAGCCAAAGCTGTCGGCTGATCAACACAACAAGACAATATTGCCCATGACGCATCTCTTCTGAGGGCAGCGTCTCCTGAACGGAGATGCCTCACTAAAGGTTCGAGTGCCTTGTATTTTCTCAGCTAATCATGCAGAAGTTTAAAATCACATTCACAGTAATTAAAGCTATTCATTTCTTAATATTTGCACTTCAATATTTCACACCTCAGCTCTCGTCTCTGCCCCAGTCACAAACGTCGCCAGTACTTGGGCAGCTTTGCTTTGTATTTTAACGCTTTCGGATTTCAAAGGATCTGTGAGGCAAGCGATTATTCCACGTTTCTGAATGTCTGTCCTGTGGGAATTATTGATCATTTTAAAAATCATTCGGGTAGAATTTGAAACTTTATCTCAAAATTATGCACAGGTTTACCTTGTCTGTTCATCCCTGGACATGTTGATTAAACAGGTCATAGCATTTACAACCACTACCTCCTTATTATAGCTGAGCAGAGATATCAGTTGTTCGACACCGCCACCCGTGACTACCTCACTGAAATATCAAAAAATCCAAAAGTTTTCAAAGATTCTATGCAGAGCTACAGAGTAATGTTTGGTGAATTATATACCTGCAATTATTGGTGTGATTTAAAGTGAGATTCGCGATCGCCAAAGTCGCTGCTTCTCTAACATCACCGGATTCGCTTTGAAGCAGATTTATTAAAGGTGGGATACCCTCTGTGATTGAAAGTAAAATACTTTTGAAATATATTACCAAATATTTTCAGTGAAAGATTGTGTGAGCTCATGAACCACAGTAAAAGTGTATCTTCGAGAAGATTTTTTAGTTACCTTCCTTTCCAAATGTTTCCTTTGCGGCCAAGTTATCTGCTAACGATGCTATTGCCTGACAGGCAGCGATTTTCACTTGATCGTTATCGGATCCACTCAGGGGAATCAAAGTTTTTTCCACTTCTTGTTCGTGGAGTATTTTAGCATTTTCGACTGGAAAGCAACCAGTATTTTCAAAAGGCATAATTTCATTTCATCAATAACTGATAGATAATTATATATCACCATTTTTAGCTGCTCTCGCAATCACTTTTGCCGTTTGTGCCTGCACGTCTGGCGCTGTCGATTCGAGCACAAACGCGAGGAGCTTCTCCATTCCTCCAGAGTTCCGGAATTCGTCCAGCGCTTCGGTGTCTTCCAGGCAGTTCGAGAGGACAAGAAGAGCATGCACATGTAAATCCTCAAAATCCTGATTGAAGTAATGGAAATTTCTGTAAGTTTTGACTATATTCAACAGAATATTTAAAAGTGCAAAGTGGAAAAATATTATGTTTTCAAAACTTCTCTTGTTTAATAATTTTGTCGGGAATTAATTTTAAATTTTCATCATAATATTGTACAGAGATTTCATTTGAAAAAAATCAAAGTGTACTGATCATTTGCACCTTATTGTTCAAGAAATTGACAAGTTGCTCCAATCCTTCATGTTCTCTTAAACTTGCCCTTGTTTCTTCTGAACATAAAACGAACACATATGTAGTAAGCTTATCAGGAGTTATATGTGACGAATATTAATACAATCATACTGTCTTGTGTAACTGTCGTAAGTGTGGTGAGTGTGAGCTCTTGAATTATGGCATAATCTGATTTTAAAAATTCAAGCAGAGGAGGAATAACACCTAGCTCCCTGACCGACGATCTAATCTGAAAATCCTGAGAAAATAGAAGTCATTATAATATAGACAGTCCATAAGGAATCTCAAATATCATTCATACTAACCTGAACCAAGTTGCAAATCGCTTGCACTGAATTTTTCTGAACATCTGGATCTGGTGACTCCAGCAGGTTGATAAGAGGCTCAAGCCCTTCATTTTTATAAATGCTTTGCTTGCTCGTGAATTCAGTGGACATGTGCGCAAGGAATAGGCTTGAAAACTCATTGCAAACGTCATCCTCTAAATAATATAATATTGTATATAGAATAGAAATTGCGGGTTTTATCAAACATTACCACCCCTACCACAGGTAGGCCACAAATTTTCTAACACATTTGGTCCAAGCTGAATCATCTATTTTGTCTGACCTACAGATGTCACATAATAATCATTGAACAATAAGTTAAGAACTAAAAATTTAACCTCTCCTGTGTCAATGAAATAAACTTGAAATTTATCAACTAATTTGAAATAAAGGATTTAATAAAATGCATCAGTGCATATATAATTTTTTTTGAACGTTGGTTTCAATAGAATTGTACAAAAAAAACAGGCATCATGTGTTGCTGGAAAATCTGAGGCTTACCTGTGATATCTGATTTTACTACCTTACACTACCTCTTTATTACCTTTCAGATGAACCAGCCTATACTCCTACTGGAACCCCCCATACAAACACGAAGACATAATGTAAGTCAACATAATACTGCTCTGTACTGTTGCGAAAATGAAATAGAGTTCTCCATCAAGCTTAATTTAGCTAGTCAGTTCCCAAATAGGTCATAAGTTGAAAATGGGGAAATTTGGAACCTTACCATCACCAAGTAGTTGAACAGCCGCAGCTATGCTGTCTGTCTTCCTGAGCAATCGCCTAACATCGGCTGCAAGAAAGAAGTTGCTGATTACATCCTATTGAGAGTTCAATCAATCAAAACAAATTCTGTGATAAAAACGCTCACGGTGCCCCGCCATCACCCCGAATGACATGACGGCGAATCTTTTAACAGTTTTATCTTCATGAGTTATAAGTCTGATCAGTGAATCGATGACACCAAGTTCAAGCAACATCAACTTATTTTCGTCACCTGAAAAAGGAGGTCATTCTGTATAGATGCCATCTCCATGTTTTAGTGCACAGAATACATCCATACTTACATTTATCGGCAAATTTATAAATAGCTTCGCACGCCTTGGAAAGAACTTCCTCTTCTTCTGATTGCAGCATCAAAACAACTGTTCCCGTTTTCTTGCTCTCAATGCTCAGGGGATCGAACTAGGAGAAATATGCGCGAGGTGAAGCTAAATAACTGCGTAAAATACTATTAAATAACCTTACCACGTCTTTGGGAGGAGGTTCTGCTTCCTTTTTAACTTTTTTACCCATTTTTATTCCGATATCTTTGATAAAAATTACTACACAAACAAAAACAAGAGAACTCCGGTATCACAGAGTGGGTATACAATTTAATTGTAAGTTGTTGCCATGGTGAGGGTTCAACTACGGAGGTCAATCGTGTTTCGCATGGCTGCGCCTCGGTTCGGTTGCTGCAATGTATTTACCGACGCAAACCAACCAAATGCTATTGCGTATTTTGCAAGATTCTTGTATGTTGAATAGCTAATAAATAACTTGCACTTCAAGGTCAATTTGTTTATCCTAATATCTCCATGATCTGTCTTCAAGTAGGCTGGCTCCGTAGTGAATCGCAAAAAACAATGTACAGTAAACGCTCGTTAAAGCGGATTGTTTTGTTTCTAAGGTGCGGGGGAGATGTTAGATAAAAATATCTTCTACCTCAACAAAACACCATATCTTCAACACTATATTGCTAGTAAAACAATTTTTTTGTATTTACAGAACAGTAAATTGTCATATAGCAGTATGTCAGTTATTAAAAGCATCTTTAATCCATCATTATTCGTCGGGAAAGTCGCCATCGTCACAGGTGGAGCAACAGGAATCGGAGCCGCCATTGCGCATGAATTGGCTTACCTGGGATGCAACGTCATGATTGCCTCACGAAATGAAGCAAAACTGCAGACAGCCGTTAATAGTATGAAGAAGAGGAAAGATCTTAAAGGTAATGTGGAGTACGTCAAATGCAACATCAGGGAGGAAGACGAAGTTAAGAACATGATGTCAACAGTATTGGAAAAATTTGGAAAACTCGACTACGTAGTGAACAATGGCGGCGGCCAGTTCATGTGCAATGCAGAGAGCATCACTTCGAAAGGTTGGAAAGCAGTTGTAGATACCAATCTAACAGGCACATTTAACTGTTGCAAGCATGCTTACCTGTCATGGATGAATGATCATGGTGGAGTAATTGTTAATATCATTGTTGACATGTACAAGGGATTTCCCTTCTGCTCACATACCGGGGCAGCTCGAGCAGGAGTAGAAAACTTAACCAAGACCCTGTCTCTTGAATGGGTCGTAAACGGAATCAGGATTAACTGTGTAGCCCCTGGGACTATATATTCACCCACGGCTGTAGCAAATTATCCTCATGGCAAGGAGATGTTTGAGAAAGCAGCCAAGATGCAACCAACATGTAGACTTGGAAAGCCTGAGGAAATCTCAAGTGCTGTCTGTTTCCTTCTCTCCCCAGCGGCATCCTATATCACTGGAGAAACTCTGAAAGTGGACGGTGCTCAGAGTCTGTACACGTGTCCTATCGAGATACCACCACATAATAATTTTCCTGCATGGAGTTGGGATGAGCCTCTAAAAAATAAATTGTGATTCCTAAGTATGATTCAAATGTGGTGGTTGATTTTCTATGCTGTATTTGTTATTCAATTGATAGATTGATATATAATAAGTTTTTGGTCGAATATAAAATGAACCCTCGATTAAACGGATCAAATTTAAAGTTAAAAATCATATACCTATATCATACACATTACCACTATCTCTGGGAGCCATGATGGCAATATCAAGGCTTGAAGATGCCTACTCAATGTAAATATCAATACTACTGTTCAAAGATGGTGATGGATGTCAACAATGAATGGTTGGTCTGACACTATTAGCAGACTCTACCAAAAGCTAATGCTATGTCCTCATAAAAAAAAAACTGATGCGGACAGTAACTTTTCTAACTCAGAATTCGTTTCTGCACATCTGTTGTAGAGGGTCCGTTAAATCAAAGTTTTGCTTTTCTAATAAATTCCTTTAACATACTTGCAACCTTTTAATTTCAGTTAATTTGAATATTTATAATCGTAAGAAATGACAGGAATTCGTAGCATTTTCAACCAAACTCTATTTGCCAATAAAGTTGCCATTGTAACTGGTGGCGCGACGGGGATCGGTGCTGCCATAGCCAAGGAACTGTGTTACCTGGGATGCAGTGTCATGATTGCTTCCAGAAACGAAGTGCGGTTGAAGGAAGCAGCCATTGCTATGAGAAATGCAGAAGAACTCAAGGGTGACATCGAGGCAGTTAAGTGTAATATTCGGAACAAGGAAGACGTAGAGAATTTGATGACTGCCACATTGAAAAGGTTTGGTAAAATCGACTATCTGGTAAATAATGGAGGTGGTCAGTTCACTGCTAAGGCACAAGATATTTCGCTCAAAGGATGGAATGCTGTCATTGATACCAACCTGAATGGAACATTTAATTGCTGTAAGTACGCTTATCTTTCTTGGATGCAGGATCATGGCGGAGCAATAGTGAACATCGGTGCCGAAGTGGAAAAAGGTTGTACAATAATGCCCCATACGGGCGCAGCCCGTGCTGCCGTGAACAACTTGACAAAGACCCTATCCTTAGAGTGGGCTAAAAACGGAGTGAGAATCAACACTGTGGCGCCAGGTATTATTCATTCCCCCACCGCCGTTGCCAATTACCCAGATGGAAAAAGACTTTTCCAAAATTTCAGCAAAATGCAACCTACAGGTCGACTCGGAAAACCGGAAGAGGTCTCCAGCGCGGTATGCTTTCTTCTTTCTCCTGCTGCATCTTACATAACAGGTGAAATCTTGAAAGTGGATGGAGCTCAAAGCCTTCATGTGACATTTATCAACATTCCAAAGCATAATAATTTCCCTGTTTGGAGTTGGGATGACCCTGCTGAATCAAATTTGTGATGTATTGTCATGATTAAATCTATGGTATTCACAATGATGAATTTACATCGAGCTAGGATTAATCAATTTTTAAGTGGTGATAGAAATAATTAATTCAAACCCCGAAATTGAAGTGTTGCATTGTTGTAATCGTCTAATGCTGTTTTTACTATAAGCATGCTGTCATTCCAAGTATTTGAATTCTAATTTACTAATGTGAATGTAACATACTATTGGTTGCAGGCTTGCAGCATATATCATAGGTATCTTAATACCTGCAATTCGTATTGGCTTATTAGATTATTATGACAATCAAATTATGATGCCAATCTATCATGATTTGTAATAATTGATACAAGCTGAATAATGAACAGCTGTGACAGCTGAATTCAGCAATGCAGTAAACAATCTAGTAATCTAGTACAGAACACTTTCTATACCTATCTTTTGCAATATCACATTATTCGAAGAACACATTTTTATTGACATTTCTGTTTACATTTACCATAAGCAAGAACGTTAAACAATCCTTACAATACAGCCATGACTTTATACAAAAATTTATCTGAAACTATTTAATTAGTCGGGATACACAAAATCCATTCCATATTTTAATGTCTTCTTACATAATAAAACCGTTTGCAGCTCTAAAATCCGTGCAGCTTCAGCTGATCTTTTTTAGCGATCCCGACCTAAACGGAAAGAAGGCGTTGAGTATCGTAACTGGCAATCAATGAGCACGAGTGGAAAATATACCTCGGTCAGAAATTTTGAGACTTTCAGTCGCTGATCGCCTTGCAACTGCAAAACTTCACCGTATTCAGGATGCTCCACGACCGTACCGTTGCAAGCAAATTCCTGACAACAAAGTAAGAAAGCATTTTTATTGGTGCAATTTCACTGATATTTACTGGGAATAACTAAACAATTTTTGGTATTTGGTGAATCTCAGGTTATTTAGCGCTAGTTTCACTACTTTAATTACCTTCTTACACCTTTTCACAATTCTTTTCTTGTCAAAATTTTCCCCGATACCCTGAACCGTTGTCAACGTTTTTCGACCATTTCGTTGTTGGATTCTAATGTGGATTACTCCACTTTGGTTTGACGAGTCAGTCCCAGTGCTTGCATCTGCAAACGGGTCTGAAACCAAAGAGTAACAGTAATATAAACTCAATTGATTAAAGTATACTCAATAACTTAGCTACATACCATTATCTTCCAAATTTAGTGGATTTGAACTCATGCGGAAGTGCTGTGTAACGTCTGGTATTAGAATATAGAGTATTTCTAGCTTGTCTTTATCAATGAACGGAGTGCTTACCAGATATCTAGTCAAGAAAACCTCTTGAAAATGTTAAGGCTAGTAGGCCTATAGCAATTGATACTGAAATATGGTAGCTGGAATTAACGATGACACGGAATCCAATAGGTAATATTGTAGCAGTTACTCTAAACGTTTGTAATCACTACTGTTGAATATCTACATAGACTAGCAAGGTGAGAAAAACTACAACAGCCAAACGACTCCATTTTTTTTATTTTTGTCACTAGAGGACGTAGTATAAGCTTCTTGCGTCTGCTTGAAAGAAATTTCGGTTACCTGCATAATATTTTTTCATGCTTTCGAATAATGAATTGTACATGTTATACCCCGTAGGAACACTGTAATTGCAAAAGCTATTGCTAGGTAAAAGTATGTCTTTACTCAATCAAAAGATAATATCTTTTTTCTCTTCAGTGTGAAGTAGTAGTCGTTGAAGCACATGGAAAACTAACGATTATGCTGCGCACAAATTAAAACACTTTGGAGAGAAAACCTGGGAGTATTACTGTCTATTTCATTTGGGCAACTTATCCATTTGAATTCAACGGTAAATATATACAATATTTGGCATCTATGCTCTAAAATAGGAACATCCCACTAACGTAATCTAGAGTCGTTCTAACTCCAGGAAGTAAATAAGGGTTTAAAAAAAACTACCTGAAGTGAATAATTGTTATAGCCGTGAGGTGAAGTAAAAATTACCAACCGCTAGATGTCACTGTTTGATAATTTATCACAGTTGGGTGAAGTAAAACTTTTCTACCGCTAGATGTCGCTGTTGGATCATTTATATATCAGTTGAGTTAAGTAAAAAATTTCAACCGCTAGATGTCGCTGTTGGATCATTTATATCCGTTAAATGAAGTGTAACTTTCCAACCGCCATATGTCACTGTTGGATCATTTATAGCGGTTAAGTGAAGTAAAAACTTCCAACCGCTAGATGGCGAAGTCTAATCATTTATAACCGTTAAGTGAAGTAAAATTTTCCAACCGCTAGATGGCAAACATCTATAAATTAAGGAGAAACTTTGTCCAGCTCAGGGGCGCAGTGTACATCTATTTTTTTTTATCAGAATTGACCGTGAATGCTTTTACGCATTGGTAAAAGAGAGAAAACAAGAAGCAAGCGAGGGAAAATAACACTCCTTTCGTTGTTGGCTGGAACTACAGATGCAGAATTTCTATTAGCCTGTGGTCAGTGTTTTCCTTCCAGATCTTTGAGAAATTGATGAAATCTGAAGCAGACTTGTAGAATTCATTTAACCAGTTCTTTAACATTTAAAAGTTATTGTTGGTTTATTGGGCCGGCTACTGATCT
>QXVX01007673.1:47462-82943 GCA_013436065.1 Halocynthia aurantium
TTGTGATAATGTGACAACTTCACAATTGACAACAACGGGAGTTCTGCATAATTGTGTACAATTCTAGTTGGGTTTGTAATTTACGCTTCTCGTAACTGGGACAACCTGGTCTGTGTTGGCTGGGTTATTCAGTGGGTTAAGACAGTAGACTAATATGTGCAGCATTATGTATACCTATTTGCATAGTTTTCAATTCCATTCAGCAGGAAAGCTGAGCAATTTGTAGTGTCGTAGTTTAAAAAGTGCTCCCTATAAAAGACTTCTAAAAAT
This sequence comes from Halocynthia aurantium, assembly GCA_013436065.1. Lineage (NCBI taxonomy): Eukaryota > Metazoa > Chordata > Ascidiacea > Stolidobranchia > Pyuridae > Halocynthia > Halocynthia aurantium. The sequence goes on from QXVX01007673.1 coordinate 47,733, forward strand.
TCTACATCAATTTACCAATGCGTCGTAAGTTTTAGTGGGCATCATGCATGATTCACAGGATAGCTTTTGTAAAAGATTGCAAACAGCTTTAATTTAATATGATTTGTAAGTTAGAAATATTGAACGTTGAGTAATCTACAGTAATGTACAATGGATTTAGCAGTCCGAGTATTTATTATCTCGCGCTACCACTAGGTGTCAAATGAGATGGAACCGTAGCTCATCGACTCCTGTAGTCAATCCCGGTCGATGAAAACAGCGATATGTTTCGTAATAGCTTTTGGTTACGTGCTCCTAAATACTCCTAAATAACGATGTAGATATTATATAATATTTATCAATTATTAGTTTAGTTAATTAGGCAGTGTACTACTTTTTTGTTAAAGTAAATCCAAGAGTCATTGCTTTATGTAAAAACGTATTCGCTAGTTAAGTCTTTCATTAAGTTCTTAGCACAGCAGCTGCCTTGTTCATGAAGTGGCATAACTTACAAAGTCTATCTATTTATAAAGAGTTGTTAATTAGTTAATTGCTTGGTACAAGAAGTGCGGTTCCTCCGAAATTCCATTCACGTTTAGTTTGGTAAGGGTAGCTTAGTATGCTTTGATGAGGCTAGGTTAGGGTGTTGTGCTAAGTGTGCATGCGAAAACAGGCAGTTAGGTGAGGTTAGGTACCCTTTCTTAACACTTGTACTCAATTCTGTGTGATAGAGCAAATAAATTTGCTGTTTAGACGATTTCCGGTTCAATGTTTAAAATAATCAGATATCTAGATTGCCTAAAATCGCTCCTAGATATATCAGCCCACTTATACTTAAGTTTCAATCATGTAGCTATTAGGAAGTCATATCCCAAATCATGAACATCTATAGGTCAACATGGATCGATCATTTTTATTTTTTAGAGCCCGAATTCTTTAACAAAAACATTTGGCATGTGCGTCAATCACTTGCTAACATGCTATCTATACATAGATATGTGTGTGTGTGTGTTATTGTCAGCGTACCTCTCTCGCGACGAACAATGTGGGGCATGTTCGAGCGTCTCAATACCACTCTATTCAGCCACAGGTGAAACGCACAAGTGATTTGAAACAAATTAATATGTCTCTCGAAAGGAGCACCCTATTCTCATCACGTTAAATAAAATGAAGTGGGCCGTAATATAAATTATTTTTCGATGAATTTTGAGATGGCATATGCTGCATAACTTACTAAATATTTGAATCATATGTTTTTTCTTACATTCTTTTCAAGAATTGCATTTAATATTTGCATACTGGCCTTTCGATTTAAGATTCGTCAGTGATTTTATCTGGCTGCCTAGCAAGTATGACCATATGAATGTTTGACTTTACTCGTGATTGTCATGGTTTTGGAACAGTGGGATAACTTAAACATGACGCACCACGAAGTCCGTAGTATGAGTGCAATGCAGCAAAATCACACAGATATTGAGCTCGACATCTTAGACCATCCGGTGAGATTTTATTTTTGATTGTGAAAATCACTCGTTTTCCACTGATGTTTTTTCATGTTTCAAGTTCATTCTATTATAAGTCTTCTTTTGTTCTTGAAATACTTAAGTGAATCGATCTCATGTCAGAAACATGATTAATTCTTGTCAATGCAGGCTTTGCAAAAAACGATTTGTGATAAGGTGCTCTTGGTGGGTTACAGAAAATTAATGATGTTAAAGTTTATACAAACAGTTCCAAGATTATAGTAACAGATTACCTTCCTACTTGTATGAGATTCAAGCTGATGGAAACTACCGTACTCTTCTTTCTGATGGGGGAGTATTAATTTTGAAAGAGGGTGTTTCATAGTGGATCGATTTTTTATTGTTGATTTTGGCCCAAGGCTAAGATCCAGTACCATACATCCTTATAAGAATCCTTTCACAATTTTGGTATATGGGGAACTGGAAATGTAAACATTGGTGTAAATACTTTTGACCTCCTCACGTCAGATCTTATCTCAGAAGAGTTGTTTATTGTGAACGTCTGTTCCAGGAACGCCTATAGTTCCTCACATGAATATTTCAAACCAAACCTTTGTAATGTCTTTAAAAAATTCTTATATTATTGTTACTATTTAGTTTGTTTGCTATGCCTCTTTCATACCTCTATTATAGTTTTAACAGGCGATTATCAAAATACTGTATCATGTAGATTTGTTTCACTAGCAAAATTTCCTGCCCACAGTACTCATTTGCGTGGCACATAAAAGAGTTGCGTATGTCAAATAAAGCATTATATATGAAATTTTACTAGGAAAATATTGTGTTTTAGCAAGTAATATATTCAGAAATTATGTTCTAATTTCACTGTGATATTACCTACTGACATTATAATTTTTTTTCTCCAGAGTCCTGTTAGCAAGGGAGCCAGAAGAAAAGATCTTATACACGGCTCAGCAATGTCTAGCAATGCCTCGCCATCATCAAATGCATCGCTTGTACGACAGGTACCATTGTATTACTTATGAATGCTAATATCTATTATATTTGAAGGTATTGCAGGATTATCTTCCACTGATTGAGTCAGATCAGTGTCTCTGTGTTCCTATCTGAGGTACGATGCAGCTTATTTATGATAACCTATTCATCAGGATAGCTCGGATCACATCCAAAGGCAGATACATTAAAGAAAGCAGTTAATTAGTAAAGAAGGCGGATGAAGTTTCTGGAAATTTGAATTTGTTTTCCAAGCTACTTAGTTATGTAAAAATTTCTCAGTAGTTCAAACTAACAATATTATAGATGATAAGCTTAGTTGAGGTTGCTCAGGATTCACCTACAATTCTTTGAGCCTAATCTGTCGCAGAGTATAATAGGTGGCACAATGTAAGTCTGACACTTGTTTTCAATTTGTTAAGAAATTTTTAATAATAATATCTTCTTGAGAAGAACATCATCAGGGACTTAGCAACTCATAGGATTGATTGGTATATTAATACCAGTAGTGGCATTCATTAAAAAATATGATAACATAGATAGGTAGCAAAGGTTTGTTTGTCCATAGAGATTTGAAATCTTGGTGAGATCTACAGCAAGGAGATGTAGGGTTTAAATGCAGCTTCAACTTTAAAATTATGGAGTTACTCTGAATGTATTTGCACATTTGCCGATTGTCGTCGATCTCTCTTGGTCTTCACGAACTAGGACGTTGTTGGTACAGAAAGATGGCGGATTTATTGATTTTTCTCTTTTTCGACCTAATGTAGTATTCAAACGAACGCTGTGTTCAGACGGAAATAAGAGAAACCATCGACGCTTCTCCTAACCCCACGAAGCGAATGTATTACGATTCTCTAGGTTATTTCAGTTGCGCATTGCTGGGCTTATCGACGATACTGCAGAATTAATGCGTTGGTATCAATATGTAAAATTAGATAAGGAAGATATAGTCAGTTACTGTAAGGTACATTTTTCTTTTTCGTTATTCCTTGCTAATCAGCTTCTTACTTTGATTCATTATTTGTTTTAAATCGTAGTTAGATTCTTTTGTTTCGGGGTTTCTTTGAAATACCCACAAAATGCTTACACTCTCAAAGGGTTCTCTGAATGCTATTTACGCGTCAATGTCATTCTGATATGCTAGATCGGACGCCAATGTCGTCTACTGAAGAATTGCTTTATTGTAAATCTCAGGTGGGAGAATGTAGAATTTCTTTTCTGTTTCGAAATGTTTACTCAGCAGATGTATTTGTAACAGAAAGCATTCATTTTATTGTATTTTTTATATTTTATGAAGAGTTCAATGTGTGGTGGTCTGGCCCAAGTATAGCCGTACTTAAATTGTTACTCGTTCCTAGGAGTTTGGGGTGGCTTGTGGCAAGAAACCAGGCTAATGTTTCTTTATCGACTATGCGTCTGTTCTAAATTAGGTATGAGCCTGAAATAACCGTGAAATTAATTTTACGAGCAGTTGACAAAATTCGCTATGGGAAATCTCGCAATATTTATTCTTGACTCAGCGAGTTCGTCCTCTTGTCTGCGTACAATAAGCTTAGTTGGATTATAGATGAAACATACAGTAAATCTTTGATGTAATGTTAGTTAATAAGAATGAATACCATACCATATATGTTTAAAACACGCTTCCTAATGTGGTCGTATCTGAAATACAATACAGTATTAGATTTACTTGCTCGCCGTGACGTCATTCCTTTTTACATGCAAGGTAACGGTAACAAGCCGTGTTAATCTGTTTTGCATGTCTTGTTGACGTAAACTAAAGGAATTATTCCGTTATCCCTATGCGCCGTCTCTGTATAACAGTTACCATTAATGACTAACGAATAAATTATTCAATAGCTCGAACACAACTGAACCGACTAGTCGTCGTTTCCATAGATATGAAGTCTCCTGTATCGATGGAAGGCCTGCCTGTCGGTATTAATATTCATTCGCAATGTCCAGACAAAGTTCTGTAGCACGTTATTGAAAGATGCTTAATACATTTTGCCATTTGATGACAAATAGACTTTTCAATTCATAAAAACTCGCTGGGCAGTCCAAAAATATTATTTTGATTCACCAACTCTTATTTTTAATTTCTATCGAAATATTGGGGATTTGTCCGGTCATACACATCGGCGTTATTATAAATTTGAACAAAGGTTGGTCTACTTGCAATATTCACATCAAGAAAAACACATTACTCTTCCGTTTCAATGCACAGTTCGCGTTTTGCAATATTAATAAGGTTCTCGATTCGGATAGCTTTCCATTATGCTACGTAACGTGTACTTGGCTTGGGTTGTTCAAAATTGTTTCATTTATCTCGCAGCTCTTGGTTAACTTAACAGTCACAGTGATTGGTGTTCCGTATTTTAACTACGCAATCTTCAAAATGAAATTGAAGTTGCTAATGAATTTCAAAGCATGCGCGCGACATTGTTACTATCCAGCTATCAACGTCGTGAACTTTTGACATAGGCTCATCATTTAATAAACCCAGAATTAATTTATCCTGGCACACTTACAACAATGTACAGTAGCAGAAAATACGATGTGAATCGTTGTAATTGCAATGCATTAACATTTCAAATGCTTTCACCGATTGTGGAATCATGTGATTGATTACCTACGCGAATCGCGCAGAAAACTTGAAACGCTTTCACTTGTGTTTATCTGGCCAGGATCTAAATTCAATAAAGATATTCTTGGATGTTGTTATCTAACCTGATTAGTGTCTTCTTGAACTTCTTAAATTACGGTAATTTGTGGGGGTAGATCATTATTAAACTAATCGACATCGATTCGAATGCCACTCCGCCTAGAAAGTCTTGTAACTGTTATCTGTGTCTGATGATGTAAAAACATAAAGACCTATCTGTGGCATTTTAGCCAACCATTCCGTTTAGCTACCATTTAGATTAGGGGAAAAATTGGAATCATATGAACCCAGAATAATACGTGAAATTGCCGTGCGCGGCGTGTACGATCGGCGTATTGAACCGACAATGAAATATTTATGACACAAATTACAGATCATGAAAAAAACTAGCGGCAGCGGTACCATTAGCGCGTTGAAAATATATTGTATCGCCTGAAAAAATGAGCACTGGAATGTTTTCTTCATTCCAATTTTCCCACCGCCGTCAACTGTCCATTTCAGCACCACAAGAATTAGATGAACGAAGTGTTAAGTGCTGATGAAGGTTATCATTACATTCAATGTGAATATCACCTTGAGCACAGCAAGGCTTTACCGTGGAAGTGCATAGCTTTCTCGAATCCTTTACCTGATATGGTTGCCACGTCTTTCATTCCAGTTATTTTTATCCCATTACCCTAAAAATTCCATTGGCATTGATATTGTCATGGATTTTAGTAATTACAGTTTAATAATACAATGTTTTAAGTAGTGGCGGTTAGTGATGTTTTCATAGATTTTTTTGTTTGTATAATTAAATGTCAAACACCCTTGCCAAGACTTGTTGAAATTCCACTTAGGGATTCTGGATCAATAGAACGAATTGCAGCAACTCAGTTTCAAAGAAAAAAAAATTTGTGTACAAAAAATAGATATTCTCTTAACCCAGCCTAATATTGTTCGTCCATACATCCAGTCATTGGCACATTCAAACGATCTTTTGTCTGCTGTGCTGATTACATAAAGATAGTGTTCATTGATCTTAGGATGCATTAGCTAAAGTGCTCGTTAATTGAATTAAGATGCACTCTATCCTGTGAAAATCGTTTTGTGTCACTTTCATCATCTTAATCATTTCAACTCAATTGGAAGCAGTGGTTGAAAATTGGAACCGACAAGACAAGGAACAATCCATAAATAGTATTTCTGTAGGCAATCTTTATACACTATTTGAGCGACAATGGTCTGTACCACCATGGTCAGTCAGGCTCAGGACGTACGAGTCTGTTATTCTACGTGTCTGAACCAAGTGCTGGTCTCCTGGGATAATAATCACTGCAGAAGTCTTAGTACTTGCTTGTCCGTACTCGTAATGTGAATGGAAGTTCACGATTTCATTAACTCAACCTTCAGACGCGGTTAGGCTCTGAATAGGTTGTTGCCCGCTTCTTTGTTGCATTTATTTGAATGATCTGATCTGAAGAAGATATTTGAGTAACAGCAAACTTCATTCGTTGCAGTGTTTCGGTATAGCATGGCAACTTATCCTGCTCGCATTAAAATGAGAAGATATGTAAGTGAATGACTACTCTGTTTTCTTCAAATGCTGAAGATTGTTGGTACCAGAGCAGAAAAATTTCTTAGCTGAGACATCAGGATAATTAGTTCTAGAAAATATCCTGTTCGATTTTATTCATTGAAGTATCGCAAAAGGTGAAATTACGGACGACACTGTTCAATACTATTGTAACTTATCAGCAGTAATTTTCAATATTGTGAGAATGAATGAAACAAGATATTTTGCAGCATAAAATTTCAATATTTCAATGCCAAGCAGTAGGGCTGGGATTATATAAGATTTCAATGCTAGAATGTAGGAAAAAGTCTTGTAAACATTTTGTCAATAAAAAAGAAACATCGATTATATTCATGAGAAAATGACAGTCTTATGTTTCCTAGTTACCATGTTTAATTGACAAGAGTACTACCTAAATCCAAGAGCATGGCTCTGTTCATCTGCACTTTCTAAGTTGCTTCATTTGGTTTAGGGATCTGCTGATTCATATGCAAGCCGTCCTTCGGATTCAGATATTTCATTAGAAGAAGACAAGGAGGCACTCAAGCGTGAAACCGAAAGGCAAGCGTTAGCTCAATTGGAAAAAGCGAAGGTATTTATTTACTTCCGATTCATTTTTACTAAAAAGTTTTGACATTAACATAATTTTGTTTCCTATTGGCTTAAAACATCCTGTTACAAAAAGGTAGTTCTCAAAATCTCCTGGCTCTTGTATTTTCTAGTCTAGGTCATTAATAGATTTTCTTTGTTTTATCCTCCGGGACTGTGGCCAAATGGATCTTAAAGGTTCAAGATAGTATTATAGTTAAGCCTGTATTCTGTGGGATATAGTAGTTGTTGATATGTTCCATCACCATCCTATACCAATTCGTATAACTTTTTCTGTACTCGTTTGTTATTCTTATTTGTGATTGTTAGGAATGGGGGAGCAAATTTAAAAAGGGCTTTTTTATTCTCACTAGACCAAGTCAGTTGCCTTTGCAGTCCGTACCAACATAGCATACAACTGCACCGCTGACGATGACTCTCCAGTGCAAGGAAAAGCTGTGTCGTTCGAAGCAAAAGATTTTCTTCACATCAAAGAGGTCGGTGATTCATTTGATATTTGATTTTTTAAATGCCATTTACATTAGCTCTAGCAAGAAATCATTAAAATCACTGATTCCTTGCTCAACTCATGCTGTAATGATATAACTCTGTGATATATATTCAACAAGCACACCTACTTATCCATCTTATAATAGTTTTACATGTCAATGACCAACTCGAATCATTTTGTATCATGGGTCTCTCGTGTTGATATTCTTAATATGAATTATAAATTATAATATTATTTGACCTTGAGCTGGCATGGTTGGCGAGGTTCTTTCAATTTTGAACAAAGTTAGTGTTGAACGAGAGATATAGTGGGAAAAACCTTGTCCAACAACAATGCTTGAGAATCAGAGCACGATAGTTTCACAGCAATGTATCATCATTTAAACTCTTAACGGCAATCCATTAAAATAACGTGTTCAGAAATATAATCAAGAGTGGTGGATCGGGAGACTCGTCAAGGAAGGATGCGGTGTCGGCTTTATTCCATCACCTGTCAAACTGGAACACATTCGTAATCAGGTACGATGATATGAAAATTTTCAATCGTTAATGCAGCCATTCTCATTCCATATATAAAAAGTGCATTCGCTAATTTTGGTATTCCTCAGCAAGTTTCTTTCTATCTATGGCTTTTTATGAGCATGTTCAATAATACGTAATTTATGTTGGCCAGGGCTGTCAGGCAGTCATTTTGAAAATAGTTTTACTCCCTCGGGAGCTGTCTATCTAAGCTCTTCGGGGAAGCGATTAACCCGTTACTGCTTTTCCGCATTGTTTTTGTTCAGGGTTATTTCATTTCATGTACTGCTGGTCAATATCCGCCTTGCCTTTGCAATCTGCGAACTTCTTTTGGAACCAGCTGTTACGATAAACAAAGCAATGTAGATTTATAAATCCTATCTTAGAATATAATGTTGTTGATTTTATTGTGTCAATCACATCACCTGTAAGGTAATTCAGATAAATGCATCATGATATTTGTAGTTTTGTAGGCTCGTCTACAAATGGAATGATAACGTTTGGCATTCGATTTTCAATCATGATTAAAAACGTCACAACATTTAAAAAAACATCAGGTCACACACCTACACAGATACTGTAGGTGAATAATATTTTTAAGAGTGTCGGCCGCTGGTATTTGTCAATGCTGATGTTATCTATTAAAGCTTGTTAGATGAACCATCCAGGCTTGACTGCTCGTATAAATTTGTGTTGTTATGATTATTCACCATTTATATGTAATCGTTGATTTTTAAATAATCTTTGAGCCTAATGTAATCTATTAGTTACGTCATTATTCAATTGCACATTCTGCTCAAGTTTTGTTGTTGTTAGGACGGTTGTTAATTAGCGCTTATACATCATCCAGATCCACTTAATAGGAAAAAACAAAATCTAAAGCCACTTTTACATAAAGAATACTAGTTTGTATTCGGCCTTTTGCGACAATATCCTCATTCAAGTCTGCATTGTGTGGTTCTGCGGCCACTCCACATTGATGTGCGGACATAAATTATTGAGAACCCACCTCTTTCATATCTTTCGAAGTAGAAAAAAGACCAGAAAACATAAACAAGGATAAAAAAACAGTATGGCGTGCAACTACTATAAAAGCAAAATATCTCTGCGCCCATAGTCGTCACGGTGTGTTTTAAATGCGACTGAGGGAAGTTTAATGTTGATTGATTTTCATTTTGTTATGTTAGTAAAATGTTTTTACTGTGTTTCTTCTCGGGATGTAACATCAGGTCGGTGAAATTGTACCATTTGAAATGAATTTCAGCTAATAATAAATATTACTGAATACACACAATAAATATTACTGAATTTGTCTTAAATCTCAAAGCTTCCAATATTCCTAAACCAAACTTTTTCTTCTCAGAATACAAAGTCCAACAAATTTTACATGTCGAAATCAGGCGGCACCTCGACAACTAGTCTCGGAGAAACAATGAGTCAGTCTAGAAGATCCACACCTCCATCGTCCGGTGGGTATTTCAATCAGACATTGTTCATTACCAGAGATGAATATTAGTCTCGTATTTCCAGCTACTTATTTCACCCGTTCAATAGTCTAATTTGTCTATTCAGTTGCCTATGACATGGATACTAACGGAGCAGAAGATGATGATTCAGATTCGCCGAACATGAATTCCAGCACTCAGCGGTTGGTGTTGTTTTCTTTTTTCATGTTCCTTAATTGTTCCACTTTCACATTTCAATTATAGGGTTGGTATCATTTCAGATGATTACTTTAATGGAACTGAGATATTAGTAACATAAACTAGAATTGTCAACAAGAATAAACAAGAATCTTTGAAACAGTCTCCCGAATAGAGACTTCAGCTCAATGTTTATAAACACCCAATCCTTAAAACCAATTTACTTGATTCTCAATTTTTCTGAAACATATGGACGCAGGAGTCCAAAAACATCCGTTTCTTCTTTGCCATCCGGAACCCTTAGCAAGGATGCAAGAAAAAAGCCGTTTTTCAAGAAGCAAGAAACCATCCCGCCATATGACGTGGTGCCTTGTATGAGGCCTGTGGTCCTGTGCGGTCCGTCGTTAAAAGGATATGAAGTAAGCTAAGTTTGAAAATGTTATTGTCAGCTTTGTTGGGTAATTTGGGAATTCCAAAAGTAAGTATTTTTTGCCTTGTTACCCCTTTATCGACAACGATGTAATGACTTACACATCTAGAAACATACACAAAGCTTCACCACAAATTTTTCTGTTATGGATAGTCCGACACCTTTCTTAATCCATATCTCTACAACCACCTATATTACATTTTTCACATTTTTTTTCCATTTTAATTTTCATTTCCATTTTTTGCTTTTATCAAAATTACTAAAAGCCTACGGTGCTTCAAAGACACTGAAAAATTGGAAATGGTTACTTCAACTGTTTATTATTATGATTTAAGGGGACCTTGGTTGATCCGTGACGCATATCTCAACAAGGCTATGTATTAGTCTCTGAGAGAATACTTGTTACATAATGAATCTTATCAAATAGTACCTGTGTTTGAAGTGTTGCATGGCACTGTCGGTAGATATAATTCTATATCTCTCATGTAAATAGGTCACAGATATGATGCAAAAGGCCATCTTTGATTTTTTGAAACGACGTTTTGAAGGACGAATATCGATAACTCGTGTAACAGCAGATATTTCTCTTGCAAAACGATCGGTGCTCAACAACCCTACGAAGAGAGCAGTCATTGAGAAATCAAACACACGGACAAGTCTTGGTAAGTTTTTTTTTTCTTACAAAAATGATAGGAGAGATTTAGCTGGTTTTTTTGGTAAGCTGGGTTGTTGATGTGTAGATAGAATAGTAATGAATCGAGCATACTCTCCTTAGTGGCGGATCATTTATCCGACAAGATTGGCAACGAAAGTGACCAAGATGTACTACACAGCCTGCCAAATCAAAGACCAACAGCAATCTATTGTATTTTCGTATATCTTTATATATATATATGTTTACCACAGTGGAAGTTCAGAACGAAATTGAGCGGATATTTGAACTCGCACGGATTCTTCAACTGGTGATCCTTGACGCGGACACTATTAATCACCCGTCGCAACTTGCCAAGACTTCTCTTGCTCCCATAATGGTCTACTTGAAGATATCTTCACCCAAAGTAATCCTCTTTACCAGAATCTGTTTTGTTATATTGTAGCGTATGTATTTTCAACTAATATAGGGTCCATGTATTGCCATCAATAATTGACTATAAAATTTTACTACCTATAATATAATGGTGCACATATTCCATGTATGTCTTTCTATACCAGGTTCTTCAGAGGCTTATAAAATCGCGGGGTAAATCGCAGGCAAAACATCTGAATGTACAAATGGTAGCTGCAGAAAAATTGTCGCAATGCAATCCGGTAATCCACTAGGCTATGAAAAAATTCATGTTGCAATTGCTGAATTGGTATTTATATCATTATTATTATTACCTTCCAAGGAACTTTTTGACGTTTTACTGGATGAAAATCAGTTAGAAGATGCGTGCGAACATCTAGCAGAATATTTGGAAGCTTACTGGAGAGCTACGCATCCTCCGAGCATGTACAATAATCCGGCTTTAGCTAGAAGCTCGAGCTCCTCGCAACAGTCATCTCATTTACAGGTATACCGATATAACTGCTAGCTAAGCTCACTGCATTAATTGGTCAAAAAGATGTTTTTACTGATCCTCACTCATATGTAAGATCTATGGTCTGAGGCGGTTATCCTTAACCAGGAGCCACCTGGCTCCGACAGGAGGAATTTTATTCAAGAGAAGGAACTGAGAAGTAGTCTACACTATGTACTCATATAGATAAAGGAAAAATAAAAGTGACAATATAAGAGTGATAACGAATCAATATTTCATCAAACACCACTGTTCCTTCAGATTTGAATTCCAAACAAATATTTCAGTTCATAATTGGAACAAAATCATTAAAATGGGGTAGTAATTGGGATGGCCTGGGATCCCCATGGGAAGATTGTGACTAATGGTCTAACGTCTAAGTGTATATGATATAACCGTACTTGCTGCGGATCCTACAGTAACAGTCTTATTAAAAATTCTATTTTATAATTTTAATCTAGGTACATGTTCTAACGTCGCTTAAACGAAACTTAAGTTTCCGATCAAGCAGACGGGGTTCAGCGAATCCGCCGCATGGCGATAAAGAGAACGAGGAGGCGAAGTAATAGTCGTCTTCTGGAACAATCTTAAAAATTTTTTGATGTCATCCTTGTTAGGATAAACAATGCTTATGACAGTGGTTTAAGGCTGTCATCCTGGCAGGGTTGGCCCAGCAACGCCAATCATACAAAGCAAACAACTTGTGTGTGGGCTGTGTATACCCACTGTCTGGAATTAGTTCTAAATATCTATATATATATATGTATACAGCTATATAGAATATATGTTCAATTTCTTGTGACGTAATATGTACTGTTACGACAAGGATAGTTTTGACGAATTCTGGTTAGAAGGGCATCCACTGTGCAGATAATACTCAAAAAGTCATTCTTGCTCTCGTGTTTTGTTAGATTCGGTGAAAAGCTACGGGTTCTTTATCTGTGATAAGGTATCAATCCTCTGTAGGAATGATGTGTTTTTACCTATATAAATGACGTGTCTTTTACCTATATTGACTTAACTCAAAGCTGCAAATTTGACAGTATCAGTAAACCTATCTCATAGGAAACTGAACTCAACTACCTTTAACCTCACACAAGAATTCTAATATAGGTGCTCCTTTCAAGACTTCCAACTACGGTCGGTGTATATATAGAGGAAGTACAGTAGCATAAAGTTGATATGTACAGCAGATCAAATTTTCTCTTTTGTAGAATAAGCAGGTCCTCTTAGAACTACTGTAGTTTTTAACAATGCGCGATGAAGTCGGTACAATCAAACATTTATTGTTTTGGTACAGTTTGGTTACAAAAAGGAGGCTATAATCATCCTTGCACAGTATGCATGACAGTTACCTACCCCATTTTTTTTTATCCTATTTCACAGTCTCGATTTTGCAGTAACCGGAGCTCCTGCGTTATTTGTGAGTGAGTGCCAACTCTCCCACAATTCCTTTCCAGTCCCTTGTGAATGTTTAGTTAAAATAGTTAAATTTGTCTACTGATGGACATTCTCATCAAAACAGGAGAATTCATAAAATTTGAGATGTCAAAATTTGTAAGGTCACCTACCAGGGATGGAGGTCATTTGACACATGATCAAGCATTGATTTATCACCTTCACACTCTTTACTGTTTAAAAGTTGGCAACATTGCAAATGTAGAATTTACTATACAGTGCAGTTGAACATAAAATTCATATATATGATAGTACCTGGTGCTGGGGCAATTCTTTCCTGCTTTCAAACTCAACTTTTCTTTTTTTTTCTGCAGCAGTTTAACATAGATAGATGATATATTTACCTGATACAGTATTTAGTACTTCTATTGCCGCTTGCAACCCTAGATATTTTATTTATTACGTTTTATATTGCAGTGTATCTGGGGATTACCTATGTTCTGTTTTTCTATTTAATATCTTGCACCGCCACGTTTTGATTGTTTTTGAGTTAGCATGGGATTTTATTCTTGAATAACTATTATATCTGTTATATCTAAGTTTTTAGTGACTGTTTATTATAGGAAATGAGAACGGTTAATCAGTGTGTAGTTTATTGATTGCCTAATGTCCACGATAAATTCTGTGATATAGGACTTGATATTTTTTCAACATTCCATTGATCTGAAGACCCACCAAAATATAGTCTCTAATGAAGATAAACTTCATATTATCACACATTTTCACATTGACAGCTTTGGCATTAGGCAGTGTAAACAACATTCTCGGTCTTCTTTGGCCCAGAATAGGATTATCCAGATCTGAATGGAATATTGTTAATAAAAGGGTCCGGTTATGATCTTTACTACCTAACATAGGTATGTGCAAGCAGTCATTACGTTTTGACACCATAATGCTTGATATTTGTTTGATTACTTTGATAGTAACTTGCTGTTCTACTATTTCTTAATTTGTTGCTCGCAAAGTCGAGCGTTTTTATTTTATCGTTCATGTTTCTCTATTGTGTCAGTAGGTTTCGAATTTTCTTGTCTTCAGTACCAATTTCTAGAGCTAAGAGAGAAACAATATTGCATGAATTTACAGGTGAATAATAAAACTTGTAAAATTAAATCTCTATTTCCTGTAGGTTCTGATCATGATGTGCAGTTTTCAGTAATATGATATATGACTTGAAAGGCCATCTACAAAAATTCTAATTGTTGTGAAAAGGGCCCGTGTAGAGCATAGGTTTGCAACCTTGAAGCACTCCCTGGCCAAATACAGATAGTGAAGTTTCCCCGAAAAGTTTTACATAATATTTGTACAGAAGAGTAATGTATTTTCTCTATCGGGTATTTAATGACCATGAAATGATCCCCTTGAAAAGTTTTCCAATTACAACGATGGTGAGCTAACTTAGTCCTAATCAAAGTCGTTATTTTTTTCTTGAACATTTCTAATTTTGCTACATGTTACAGGTACTGTATAAAAAGTCCAGTCGATTAGTCGGGAGGTGGCAGTAGAGCACACAGTTCGGACCATCATGCATGCATTGACGACCTTTCAACAGAACGGATTCGAGTTGTCTTCAAGAATACGACGAATAAGGTTGGTTCACAAGTTCAGGGTGACTTTCTCAGAATTGTCATTTTGTTCAATTGAGTTTGATGATATATATATATTTGGCGCTATACGTAAAAATAGGCAGCAGAATACATAAGAATACTGGCATTATTTGATCACGTTTTCGGTTCATACTCTTCATCGCTTGGGTATTTTCACCGCATGTCCTCACACGCATATGTTTTATATAGAGATTACATGCTGTAGACTGTAGAGGGCTCCCCGTAATCTGGCCTAGTTATTTAATTACCTTAGGTTTTAACTGGATAACCAAACACCAAAGGTGAAAAAGCAGGTAGATCACATGGAATAAATTTGTACGAAAGAGCATTGAAGTCGAAAGAGAGCCCAGTAGTTGCTTGTTTGTTTGTTTGTTTGTTGGTAGTGAGTTATTCCATTCAAAAATACAGTTTCGTTACTCCGTGATTAGCAAATAGAAAAAGTAGTAGAAAATTAGCGGAACAGCATCTGAAATTGATGAACGTCATAATTTGATAGTTGAAACAAATTATTTTTCTAATAAGTTTGTGTTTTGACTGATTCGCTTACCTCACTAGATCAGATTCGCGTGGAGGACTCGTGTTTTTGTTTGATGATAATTGCAGGAAATGTATAGTCATCTTCGTGCTGGCACTACTTTTTCGTTTGTTGCACCGTAGCATGGTAAGGGAAACACGCGACTTTGCACATGTCAGTTCACAAATCATGTTGTGTTGACTATGGTCAGTACACTTCTCGTGATTTCAACTATTCCTCTACAGGGGATTTAGTGGCAGTCGAGTTGGATATATTTCATATTTGTTTTCCCTTTTTGCGCGTGCAATTTTTATATAAAAGGTGTATACGATGCATTTGAGAGCCAGTTTGCAGGAGTCAGTGTAGTGACCACATGTTCTACGTTTACTAGTCCGAAGTAAAGCGATTGAGCAGGCCATGCTATACAGACCGTTGTAACTGATTCAGGAAGTGTAATATGAGAGAAAAATGGAAGGAAAAGAGTCGGCCTCGTTTATATAAAAAAAGCAGCATCTAGAAGGCTAATTGATTAGGCGATTCCACTTAATACGGTTGATCCATTTCTTAGTAGACAATTCGAATTTACGACAGAAGTAGAATCCATGATTAAAATCCAGTTTACCTGTACCGCGACAGCTCACTGTTATCGTTAGTTTTATGAATAATGGCTTCCTGTGCGAACCCATATGTATTCATACTGTGAATACGTAGATTCGGAACGGAGGTAAATCAAAGAAAGGCAACGTCTAATGTATGAGTTTTGAGTTGTAAGTATGGCTGCGGCACCTGGCATTGATAAAGGAGCTGAAGACAGAACACAGCACAGTGACAACACTCTCGTTAGTGAGGGACCGCGTAGTCAGGGCCGTCACTAGAATTCCTGAATGTAATTTTCTTTATGTTAGCAAATACCAAGATACAATGTGTACAATCAGTACATTTGAGCGTTTAAGGAGCTTACTGACTAATTTCACACGGGTCAATTTGGGAAAAGTGTAAAATATCTTTATGCTTGAACTTGGGCTCAACAAATGAGAATAGGTCCAACATAAATCATCCCGGGAACGTCGAAAACCTTGATTTCATCAAGATTATTCTTTTAATATACATTTTTCGGAGCCTCCTAAAAAAGGAATTCCTCAGAATTTATCCAATTTCTATTTCAAGGTCTATTCTGAACGGTCCAAGGGTTCACTTTATACAAAATCGAAAACAAATTAAACAAATATTTATATGGCAAAAATATATCTGGACGACTTCACCAGGAAATCATTGTTTCCGTAACTTCAGAGTCTTCAGGTCAGCAATAAGCAAGAAAACGCAGTACAGAAATTTTGATTCAATTCCAAGTATTTTGTATTTCCGTACCAGACCAGCTAATACGACAATGACAGAACCAGTCTAGGCAGACGAAATATTTGTTATCTTCCGGAGCTAGTATGAATCTCGAATAGAGTGAAAGAATTACAATAGAGTTATATATTTTTAAGTCGAATGATCCTCTAGCTTTACCATGCAATCTCGCAAACTCATCTGTCAGTTGTCGGGAGAATATGCAGACTGCTGCCGACGTCATATCACTGTATAGGTTGAAGTTAATTTATTAGAGCAATGATATTACCAAGACCCCTCAGTTATCAGTGAACAGTATCTGTTTACTGCTGGGCTTAATCCCCCTGAACATAATATAGGAACAATGGATTATGTCAGCTAATTAAATCGCTGCTAATGAATTCGCTCGATTAATTTAACTAAACACAGGAAAGAAAAAATAGTTCCGAGTGATTATTGGTTCATTAAATTCGTCGTTCAACATCTCTTGCCAAACGATTGTTGTGGTGTTAGGTTACGTACAATGTAGTAGTACATTCGTTGGACGCATTGTCCCTTGGGAAAATCTAAATTTAGCCCAAATATTGCCTTGTAAGATACAATAGCTTCAAATCCCCCAATACTCCAATACTCCATTTTTGTATGTAAACATAGTGCTTTGTCGTGTGACTTTAAAAGTCAAGCATCGCGATCACCCGAGCACAACTCTCAACGACCCCAGAGAATGCCAATTATTAATTCTTTATTGGAAATTTACATGTGTCCATCGCTGAGACAGTAATATCTTTGATTCGTGAACACCACAGACGCTATTGAATTACCACTAAAGCGGATGTCATTCGCGAAAATCAAAACAAACCGCATTCAGTTTGTATATTGTCCGTGGCGGGTCGTGCAAGGACAGAAAGGCGCCCCCGGTTATGCTCCTGCCAAATGTTGTCTTCTCTAGATTAACCGCTGCCCTCGCCGTGGGAAGACTTTCATATCGCCTTATGCGGGAGCATAGGAAACATTAGAAGGATAAAAGATTTTTTCAAGACTGGGATTTTTCAAAGTACCATAAGAACTCAGCAGACTACTAAGCTTGTGTAATGCGGATCGAAACTTCCTGTTTCAAGCGTAGGATTCCCGGATAGGCTGTATTCATTGTGTTAGTTAAAGATAGTATTACGTCCAGTCATCTATAGATACAGTGATCATACATCATTTTCCTGCTAGTGATGATTGGTATTACAGTATATGTAAAGTGCAATCGACGGAGGCGGAAGCGGCATTGTAGGCGTAATATGCCGCCCGTTTCCTTGTCTTTCTCGGTTTGTTACAAAGTACGTGTATCAGTTCACAAACAGATGCAACAGAACAACTTATTTTGGTACTTCTATGTGGTATGGAACTTATGGCCATAGCCAACTATTACCATCATATTTACTTGATATGAGATGAGGATATTGTGATTGAATTATATATGGATAAAAGTCTTTAGTTTAGAAGAATAGTTTACCAGGCTTATTTTATTCAACTATACATGCTGTTACGCCAGTGGTGCGGTATGTTTGCAATTAGTTTACGACTAGACAGCAACTTTCATCAGTTGTTTTCGAAGGAAACGTTGTCAATCTGGTCTAATTTAATGATGCACGTAGCATACTTTAGATGTTTCCCTGATCCTGAAATATTTTGAAAGTTTTCAATTTGCCCACAGGATGTTATTGGTCGACTTGAGTTAGCTATCGGCCGTATTTGGTTGCTTAGATTTTCTGATTCAACAAGGTAGTAAATGGCTGTAAAAGATTAGCTTATTCATTTCCTCAAGTACTGATCATGGAAGGTGACTAATATTGCTTTGATTTTCTCAGTGTGAACTGGAATAGTAATTTGATCCAAGTCTTGAGTATCTTTATTATTTCAAATTCCAAGAAAAGAAAACACACGTCGTCGCCTCGCAATGGATTCGAGAATCTTCAATATTGCAACCGAAAAGAACAAAACTGACATTATTATGAGAAACGATGAGAATATCTATAATTTTTCGTCTGTCAATTCGAGTGGAGATAAAGAAAATCAACAATGCGACTGGAACTCACTCAACACTGGAATGACTATTTTACTGATTGTAACTTTATTTCTAAATCTTTTGTCGTCCGCCGTGCTGTTCCGCGTTCCGTTAGTGACCGTACGCGGTCGGAGCAATCCTGTATACCTATGCATTCGTTTTCTGAATGTCTGCGACGTCCTACAGGTAAGTTTTGCTCTATATGTTTCATTTTTCATTATGATATATGGTTGGTAGCCTGACAGACGTATTTCGAAATGTTGAGGGTTTTTCAATTTGTTGTTAAATTCTGCAGTTCGCAGTTTCTCCCTGTGCTATTTCGTCAACAATTGTCTTATACATGTAGCCATACTTTTTCTGAATGATTATGTTATCACTTCAGGATAATTCTAACGAAATAATATAGGTTTTATTTTCTAGTCTTGCGACTGATAACCCCGCTTTTTTTAATTCTAGGCTTTCTTTTTGGTCGTGATGCAAGCATTCGCAACATCCGACTGTGGCTGGGTTGGGGGAGAGATTTCCTGTTCCATTATGGGCTTCATGGTTCTATTCTTTTTGCTCGTGTCTCCGCTGATAACCATTCTTATGGCTTTCGATCGCGTTATTGCTTTGTATCAGCCTTTCAAATACAGAAGTCATCTTGGACTTAAGGTAAAGTTATCTACTATATTAGAAAAAATAAGTTTCAATGCACACCCGAGTCCGAATAATGCGGCGAAATTGATCTAGATTCTAGACAATATTTCACAATTGAGATTGTAACTTTTCTTTCTACCGCTTCGATATCCAACCATTTGTCAGGCTGTGGGAAAGACATTAGCCTGCCAAGTGACAGGCCGCTTGTAAAGGCGATTCGTCACATACTCGGCGGCAGGCGCCGGGCGTCTATGATGAGCTTGTTCCCAAATAGTTAGTACACGATAAGGAACATTACTGCGGCTCGCTTTTCCCTGGGAGTTTGTACCGAGGAAGGAAGCTGTTCTGATAGAACCCTGAAAGATTCGTGTGTGTCGGAAAGAATTTAAATCACATTGTAGGTGATTGGGAGAGGAATGAATACTTTGCCAGTCTCTTAGCAGTGTGATATTTCACTTATTTGCTGTCGAGTGAAGACTGTGTGAAAGCTATACATTCGAAACTTGCAATGCAATTCATTAATATATCCCGTCTATAATTTACTGTAAAATACCCAATCAAGTGTGGGAAACTTCTGCGTTTGTGTATGTTTGAAACTGCACTTAAATCCAGATTTGGCAGACGACAATTCCCTGGTGGTGACATCTAGTAATTTAAAGATGACTCAAATCTTGTACAATAGATATATGTCGAATAGTTTCCGCTTTGTCACATGAATTATGCGTAGGTTAACTGTTAGCGCAGACATACGGCACAGTTGACTAATATCAAGTGACGAAAGATGGAATATTTCATTCGTCGATGTAATGAGCTAGTATCTGTGAAAAAAAATGCCGACCTTGACATTCAAGCCTTGCATCTTTATAGATATAGTATATGTTAAGCCTATTTTTATATTTTTCGATTCAGATGTTGAAAATTCTCCTTCCCTCTGCCAGCTTTCTAGTTTTTCTCACCACTATATTGCCAATATTCGGCGTAGGAGAATATCATGTTGTAAAAGGTCGACGATTCTGCCTCCTCGATACTATTACAGGTACGGATGAAACATTAACATTTACAGTTACAGTTAGAGATTTTCAGAGATTTTGAATCAAATTTGGTACCACGTTCCATAAAATTTTTTTTTGTCACCCTTACACCTTTCATGTATTCCTACACAACAAGACCAACGCCAGTAAACACGACTTTGTATGTTGTGTGTTTACTGTAAATGTTAACTAAACTATAAATACTGTGGAATGAATTTGAATAAACAGGTATACTGTAAATAGAATGCGTTTCAAAATCGAACGTGAATGAAGTGTGCGTAAAATCTCTGTGATCTTGCCTTTTGCAAAACGCTGATTGATATGAGAATCTCTCTTTGTGTAATGAAGATGCGTGTAATGCATTGTGGTTTAGTTGAGAATGATAGCAGATGGCGCTAATGACATAACGGTTGTACCATTACGCTCTCCGCCACGACTATGAATTATCCCATCAAATATCTCATTAGTGAAGAAACGCTTTAGGTTTTTTAATGAAGCAGACGATTTTGCGTCTTTCTTGAATATTCTTCCGCAACATATGGGGTTGCATACGTAGCTTACCTACCGGTTTTTATATTCCTCGTCCCAATGTGGTTTTCATTACCAGATAACAGAGTTGATCGGTCCTACGTGATCGGTGTCCATTCGGCATTCCTACTCGCTCTTCTATTCATGCTCTCCTGCACGATCACCTTTCAACTGAAGTTAGTACGGATGTCCTTCACGAAAAAGGTAAACTAATTTCCTTTCTCTATGCAGTACTTTATCAGCTTCATTTCTGTAGGTAATATTTACATCAATTCGAAATACTGCCAGAATGTTTGGTTACTTTGGTTGACTTTGTGGTATAAATTGACTGTTTCCCTGACAATCCCAGGGCCCTAGTCGGGCTCAAAAAGACAATTTCAAGGGCCCGGGAACGAAAAATACTTTGATGTTAGCATGAGGGTTTCATAAACTAAAGATTATTTCTCTTGATCAAGAAAACTAATATAGCCATCTACTTTCCGTAATTCCAAGGGTAATTGCCTCCGTGAACTATTGCCAGAGTTGATTTCAATGTCAGTTTTGTTGTTGTGCCGGACGAAAAACGCTTGCGTGCGTGCACATATGTGTATTCCAAGATTCCCATCGACCCTGACGGATCGAGATATTTTTATGGAAGTAAAATGTGCGCTATTGGCATTCCGAAAAGATGGCGGTTGTTTGATTGACAAATGGTTCCAATAGTTTGGAAGTCAATATACGTAAAACCGCGAATTTCGCTCCCGAATCCTTAGAAAATAAAAGTCCAGTTTTAAATCGCATTTCAAGTTGCTCTTTTCAATCACGTTTGAAAAATAACTGAAGTAAAAATAATAGGCTGTTCAATATTTTTCATCTACTGATCCAACGATTTTTAACCTTTCTTAACGTCTATTGTGTGTTGCATATTTCCTCCCCTTCCCAGAAACACCAAAGAGAACCCCCAGTGGTTAAAAAAACATCTGTCTCATCTCAAATTCATTCAATGGTAGCGAATCCTGACTTGTCATTCGGCGTCTTACTTACTCACTTCTAGCGATAATCGCCATGTAAAGTAGTCGCTGAGGTGTTGATAAGCTTTTGCAAGAAAATGAGTAAATTTTGCGGTTTTCTGAGTTTATTTTCCATGCATCATTATCACGTTTCAATAGAAATAGTCACCACGAAAACTTGTTCATCGTATTGTGGTTCTTGTTTCGCTTGTTTCTCCACCTCGTCCAAGACGACGGGTCAATGTTGTTCCGACGCGATCCTCGATAGTCGCTGAGAACCGATCAACGCTCATGTATTGGTCTCATTGCACCAGTTACACCGTACAGCAGGAAGCTATCCGGCTAGTATTGTTATGGTTGTATCGTAACCCAGTCGACAATTCTACCATTTAGTAATTGTAATTCGCCATGCGCGAAGGTATGCGAGCAAAGAACCCAACAGCTTTTTCTTAGGAGAAAAACTGTTATGGGAACTTGTTTTTCAATTTTTATATAACATTGTCTTTACTTCGAATCATTTCGGTCACGCGTCCGGAATACAACTCATACAATGCATTATCCAAATCGGGAGTATTCTTTGACTTGAAAACAAAACGTTTGTCAAGTTCGTGACCTCGTTTCATTCGGGGCAGAGTAAATTTAGAATCCTAGATATATTTTTATACCTTATTTTATGTGCGCTGTTATATTGTTTTTAAATGCAATGTTGTTACGGACCCGATAATTCCCGGAAGGCAGCGTTTTTTTGCTCCATCCACCCTCACAACATAGGGTGTTCCTCTTGGTTAAAGTTGATGAGATACCTAATTTTTTAATTTTCTAATTAAATAGTATATAGTATATACAATATTGTACTAAAATGTGTCCAAACCAGCTCAAAATGCGGCTTGTTCTCAAACGGCAGAAGATTCCCATCCCAAGTTCAAGAACTACATTTGAGTTCATGGTTCCGTGGTTTGATATTATGTCTCTGTGTAAATTTTGTGGTTTTGCAATCACCTCAATTAGCTTTTCTACGACTGTTTAATGTGGCTCCTGCCTTCCTGCGTGAAATCTTTGCACAATACCGCATTGCTGCATGTAATCCCCATATATCTAATGGAAATGCAAAAGTAATCTGATTTCAAATGCAATTAGTAGCGCTGATTTTATTCTGGTGACATCTGTCTTTGAATTAAAGGGTGAAATTTATTTTCTTCGCTACGTATCTACATTGACGCAGTTGCAGCATAGTGACGTAGATTTTATGTGTGTGTTAGAATTGGCTCAAAGTAAAAATATGTGCAGTATATATACGATTGATCAGGATGTATACAACGAATGATGCGCTAATGGAACACTTTATCTTATCTGTCCATTTGCAAACAGCTTTTAGTCGCTAAAATGCCTGTAATTTGATAATTCACTGATAAATCTCACTGTTTGCATTACCACTTAGTGGCGTAGTCGTCACGTGTTGGTTGTAAATCTAACCAATTACAATAGCATACGTTACAACCACTATCGTATCCTTGAAAACAGCCACCCTGCTCGTCCACTATTATTGTTGATCTCTCAAGTCTGCCAGTGTTTGGTTATCAATCTGTTTTTCATTATCGCGTTCCAAAAATTGCTTTTCCGATCGAGTGACGTCATAGTCTCAACGAATCAAATAAAACGAAAGTCAATTAACAAACAATACAAAACGACCAAATAACAACATTTGGCGATAACTTGTTTACGCAAAATTGGATAGTTTGAAGATCGTGGAATATTTGTTGGCGAGACTTTCATTTTCTCTTTCTGTTTACAGCACCAGGACTTTGCCTCGAAATCCCGCAAAAAAATCTCTTCGAAAAGAACGCGGACCGCCACGATTACCACCATGGCTGTCTGTGGCATTTTTGTAGTTTGCTATCTTCCGTACGTGGTGAGTTCAACTGATATATTTTGCCTTATCCGATGTCGTTTCTGCACAATTCTCTCTGTGTAGATAAGCTTATATTGGTAACCTTAATTACAAATATCAGTACTGCATAGGGAAGCAGTTGCAGTTGCAACCCCGTCAAAGATGAACTATACCCCCCTGGGTGCATAGTGGACATAGACAAAAACTACTTCTATATAACTATATTTTCTTGAAACAGGTACGAGTGCTCGTGGAGGCCTCTACGTTACAAAAGTCTCCGACGTGGATTACATGGATAACCTTTGGCCTTGCATTTTTGCAGCCTCTGTTAAATCCCGTGGTGTACGTTGGTACCAATGTCCGGTATCGTCAAGAGTTACAGGTAAGCTGCAACACTGTATTATAAACTAAAGCTCTAGACTTTCACATATCTACCCACTTGTAGAATCCCGAATATTGTATATATTTTTTACTGTAAACATTATATAGAAGTTGTTTGTAATGGAATCCTTTCATATCACCCACTTGCCCATTCACGTCAACGATTTACTTTTCAGGCAATGATTAAAAACATGAGCGCTACAGAATTGGATACATCGTCCGAAAGCGGCGCCATTCAGGTCGGGTCACGTGGCCCATGGTCAGGCTTCAGGCGAAGGTTGTCAAGTGGAGGTAACGTTCCTCTATCTCATGCTTATCTATTGTTATCTATGCAATGATGCAATGATATAAAGCAGTTTTACTTATTCCAATCTCATGATTCTATATTTCCCGTTTTCTATAGGGATGCTGACTCACTCGCGCGTGATTACATCAGTCACTCAAAGTCCCGGTAGCATTTTTCCCTCGAATATATCTCGTGTCGTTTTGTTCGTGTATTTGTGTTGTCATGTGCGTACTGCATAGACATAGTTTGTCAATAGGTCAGAGGTCTCGTGATTTAATGACGATGTGCTAACCCAACACACAACAAGCATGAACACTGAGTCACCATAATCATAGACATGTGTAATGGTGCTCTGTGGTACTTCCCCTTTTACGTGTGTGGTCTTGTTATCGTGTGCCCATCGTGTTATCGTGTTATCGTCTCCCTTGTAAAATGCAAAGTGTCTGTGTATTGTATGACTATTGTCATTATATTAAATTGTAGATTTGGTCGTTTTAACGCTCGACGACTCATATCTCATATCATTTTGTTTCAGGAAGCCGTAACAGCAGACGAGGAAGTAACAAAAAGCGGAATTTCGGCAGCCACACTTCTGTTAACGGCCCGTTATCGCCAGGACAATTGGGGAAGCAGGAATTGAAGCGTGGGAAGCATGCTAGCCAACAGAAATCACCACTCCCTTTGACACCGACAGACTGTAACGGCAAATGGCAGGTATTAAAACGCTATACCGTATTGCTATTAGCTTCTCTGTGATACAGAATATTGTTTTCATGATTTCGAACTATTCCTATTCAGGCTCCAGCCAGCAAGAAGGAAGAAGAGATAAAGTGTCGAGCTGACCCTTCTTCTAGCAGTGGAGTACGATCTTTTGACAGCGGCGAAAAGATTCTTTTTTCTCCGTCGCATCTTTCCAGTTCTTCTTTGGCCATCAGCGGTTCCACAATGAAGTTTATTGCTGATGGACCCAAATACGGCCGGGGTATTAGAGACTTAGAACCGATGAGAGAAAGAAGTAATACTGTGTCTGGGGATAAATCTCCAGGTGTTACGAACAAAGAAAGCATTCCCCTCTTCGAGACTCAGCATTGTGCTAGCGTCCCTACGCTACTGGACAGACGAAGGCTAACTCGAAAAGAATCGGCTGACAAAGCCGCTAGGATGCCAGGGAAACTTCTGGATCAACATATCCAGGGCGATCATTGTCTATTGAAGAGAAGATCTCGTAGCTTGGATAAATTAGATATTTCATCGAGCAACGAAGCAATTTGCCAGAGAGACTCAAACAGACAAAAAGAAATATTGTCTCATTCATCGGTGGAACTGAAAAGCGAAAAAGTATCGCTGCAATCGGCGCAATTGCTTCACAACGACCTTCCGGGTCAAGTAAATTCTAACAAGGAGCTTCCACAAGTGTATATAGCAGGATCTAATGACAACGTTCACGATCAATGTTTCAACGACGACAGTCAGTCTCTTTTACTACTGAACGACCAGGAAACTTCTCCCAAAAAGAGAAATTTTCCTTACACCAACGGGATTGACATTTCCCCGATACGATCGCTTGCACTGAAGCGCAGCGAAGGACGATCCAGTTATAAAAAAGCACTAGAGATCAGCGGGCCGTTTTTTATCGAAAGAAAACCGTCAAAACGAGATAGTGGAGTAGGGGAGGCCTGAAGAGGAGTTCGTAAATCTCTCAAGTGGAAATCGCAGACTCCAGGAAAACTAGTGTTAAATAGTATTCCGTTGAAGGCCACGTTGCAAAGTTTTTGAGTCCAGTTTACTCGCCTTTTTACGGTTAACTAGGTCGAATATTCATTGGCCAGTGGTTAGTGTTCAGGTGGACTCACGCGTGAGAAACGTAATTGTACTTCGTTGAGGTTTAGTACAAGACTCAGTCTTGGTTGGTTGAATTTTCTGCTGTTGTCAATCAGCCTTCAGTCATTCGTTGATGCAAGAGTTAGAAGCTCTTTTTCGACGCCTTTAGGCCATTACCTTAGCAAGACAGTCCTCCAAGGGTTTTCCATTCTTCTTTACCTTCACTTTATTGAATTGTTTGAACTAGTATTGTATTTAGACTGATTTGAGAATCCTTGAAAATAATAGTTTTAGTTGAGATATCAGAATAAATATTAGAGATTTAATATGGCCTGAATGTGGTTGTAAGCTTTCTACTATTATGTAATATTTCATATTTTTATCTTTGTTTCTCCGTACTTGTACTTTACATTGTTTTCCTAATGTCGATTGCCCTTTGACCTGTTTTCTTGTACCGTTGATTTGGCTTTTTTGAATGAATAAGGAACTTTTACGACATCTGTCTACTATCTTGTTTGCTTCTTAAATGTTTTATGCGGGACAAATTACTGTTAAGTGTCGCTGGAACGTTGGGTAATACATTAATTGAGAAAATATTGAATCTGTAACAATAAGACATCATACAGAATTGAAATAGTCAATATAGAAAGAAAAACCCAGGTATCTAGATCATATTGAAACATGAGGTCTATTGTATAGCATTGTCTTTATGGATATCATCGTTGGTTGGAGAAAACAATTTTTTTGCTTTGTTATTCTGTATCAATTGATTCTTTTTTATCGCTTTCTTCGCAGCTAATTACTTTTTTTTACCTTTTAATTCGGCGGAGGATTGGTTTTAGTGTTAACCCGAACCATTATTCTCGTGTGCGTTCGATACATCAACACTTGGGATATCTCGGTGGCTAGGTTTGCCAGGCCGTCGACTGCCATACGTGCTCTGGCCGATTTAAGAAGTTTGTGCCTTATCAAGTTCACAGGATTACCATCGTCTCGCTCATGTCTAACCATTTTGTACCTAATTTAACATGTAAAAGAAATTATGGCATGCTGGATATGCAAATTGCAGAATAAGAAATTGGCCGAGAGGAACACTCCCCGTTTTTTCCTGGCCTTGTTATTATCAGGTTATTAATCTATGTAAAGGAGATTGGTTATTAGGTATTTCAGTTAACCTTGAGATAATTTTCACAAATATTCACTACAACACTATGGGCCGTACTGTTCTATCAACATATTTCTACAGAATTGATATAGTGTATATTACCTCCCATATTCTTCCGATGGTCTCCATCTTTTTAAACCAGTAAGTCGTAATCTCAAGTTCATGTCGTCGTCTTCTCCGCCCCAACCCCAAAATATATTAGAATATCCATTGACAGCTTTGTATTGCCATTCCGTAAAGGCGACGGCTCCGCCAACCGTGATTCCTATTTTTGGTCGCGTCGTATAATTGAATTTATCGATATAAGGCGCGAGATGTGTCACTGTTTTGTGGTCTGAAAGATCGCAATCGCTCTTGTGAAATACTGAACTACTGTGTTGTTAAGTGTTGATTTACTTGACATTTTAAAATTAAGTTTCTCATCACCTGAACACATATATAAATTGCCAACGATTTCCGGTAACATGTCTACATCATGAAAAATGTAACAGTCCCATTTGGTTGTGTCGTTTTTCAATGCCCACTGGAAGGCTGTGTTCATGAGTTGACCTTTGTTGAAAACACCTTTTCCTTCTTGTTCAACCACGAACACTGTGAATCTCAGCTGTTGCTGGATGAGCATACCGATAGTGTAATGCAGCCAATATCTAAAATAATATACTCTTCTAGGTGCAATTTGTTTTAAGTTCTGAAATCTCATAATTTCATTCCGGAGTCGCTTACCTTAAATGTATATCTCTGTTTCTATAAGGTATTATAATCGCCGTCGAATGCCTGGGTCTCTTGCAATATTCGGGACCGGGGTAATGGCCACCCAGTCTCAATTTTGGATATTCAAATCCAATTTCTTCCAGGGTGGGCGGCGTACCGTTGATCATTATTTTGGGACCAAAGCGCAAATCTTTAGGCTGAGCGAAGCAGGGTTTTTGTAGTAATGTATTATTGCCTAAATATTTCATTCCATTGCCAGTCTTATTTTTTATTATGCAGCGATCAAAGTTTTCCATTATAAATTCCCGGACCTCGAAGTAGCGTCTGGAATCTTCCAGGAGGACTTCGAGTCTTGACATCACGCGTCGGTCGCGGTATAATTTCCACAGACAAGGCCTGTTCATATCCTTAGCCAGGGGAGTCAAGAGTGAGGCTAAGAAGGCGATGTATGGCGCCGGTACAGGCTTGGTGTGCGTGAAAAATCGGGTTAAAACTTTGTCGCCTGGCAAGAATCCAATTGCAGCAATGATCTGTATTAATATGTACACCACCAGACAAGCGAAGAGCGCATGGTATAGAGAAGCTTGCGAAGAAATTCTTCTTATAAGAGCTTTTTGCCTTCCTTTGCTCTCCATCGTTGGTTAACTTTATATATACAGTATATTGAAATATAAGCCGTCACTTATCGTGGTAAGTTACTAAAGCCATGTTTATGCTAGGCTTGTGACATCACAAGGGAAATTGACACAGATATTTAGATTTAATCCTGAAATCAGTTTTGGTATATGGAATATCGATATCTAAACTTCTGTTGCTCATGCATACGCTCTTAAAATGCTAAAAAACTCTATAAATGGTTCAAATGAATCAAAAAGTGACAAGGAAACTTGGTGCTTTACTGCTTATGGTGGTGTCAGAACTGAACCATTTGTCATTTGTTCCTAGCATCACCTAGTGGCGATAAATTACTCGAATGTTGCTAAGGACAACGTCGATCTACGCGTATTTGGAAGCTTAGTGCGGTGTTCATGTTACTATTATATTTTCTTGAAATGATTATTTTGCTGTAAAGCAACTCAAGTTTAATCGGTATGGGAGCTGCCATCGCAAGAGCTGCTCAGTGGACATCAGTATCAGAGAATGGAACAGGAAAACTTGAATTTTCTCCACTGAATGAAAAATTGCTCACAGATATCATTCAGGTAATTCAATTCAATTGGTCTGTGCTGCAGCGTTCATTTCAATATATGATCACCCAAACGGCTTCTTTGTACTGATGATAAATCGTTTATTTGTATAGTATGTGGATGAATTTGGTGGAAGGCATCCTGAAGAATCCAACCTTGTGTTTCGAGATTCACTTTCATGGATAACAACTCTCATTGCAAGTTCATTTTCGGGTGGATACGATGTTAGGTAAGAATTTAATTTATTTTTTCATTTTTCATTTTATCAAATTGTTATATAATGTTCACTCCAAAAGCATTTTCCATTCTATTTTTTGTTCTTTAGTGGTTCGAAGGTCACCTCTAGCACAAAGGACAAAGATGGATTGCCGCTCATGGAAATGGAAGGCAATAAAATAAAAGTACGGACTATGAATCAGCTCGCAAGCGTCCTTCGTATTGGGGGAAACTCCAAAATGATTGAAGCCAGAGCCTGTCTGGAAGGTGAGATAAACCTTAATGTTTTATGATAGACAGAAATGCATTTGGTGCTGAATTTAGGTAAACATTACTAACAGGCAGTGATGGAAAGGGTTTTAGGACTTAGGAATATGTCAAGGTCCATGAGGCTGAAGATGGGAAGGAAGAGAAATATGATATATGAGATAAACTGGAAACTGAAACCAGTGTTCTCTGTGTTCATCCTCGTTTGCATCACTGCTAATAGGGCAATCTTTACCCATGTATAAAAGCTTGAGATTTTTTGTAGATTTTATTCTGATCACAATCCCTTTGTCATTTCCATTGTTCAAGAAGAAACTCTTCAGGCAGGAACTCTTCCCACTCCTGTCAATGTATTTTACACATACATTTTATTGACAAATTTATTCAAAGAGATATCTTGGGACCCTGGGTCTAATTCAGTATATGTTAGGAGAGTGACATCATGTTATTGTTCAGAGTTCTAAGTCAGGAACCATATATCTACAATGTGTTGATTGTATTTATAAGATATAGCTAGATACAACAAGGTTCTTTAAGATGCATATCTTTTAGCCTAATTGAGATTTGCCAAATAAACTCATTATTTATTCTGCCTGTTTTGTTCATTTTCAGCCAACCGTGATCCACTGGTCAAAATACTTGGAGCAGGCTATGCTACTGTTGAGGGTGAAGATTCAACAGTGATAAGAATGATAGAAAAGGTACGGGTTAAAAAATCTGTCTGTGTTTGTAGAAATATAATTTCTATCAGTGCAATATATACTTTTATAGATATATCTACTATATCTGTATATCTATTTATATAGATGAAATCAGAAGGACAAGGAGAAGTGTCTTTGCAGTTGCGATTCCTTCTTTTGATTCAGCAGTTCGATATGCGCTTGCTAAATTCTTCTCTTCAGGAAATTTCCAAGTATGATTCCAGTTTTTAAATGAAGACTTTTTATATTCACTTATATATGTATTTATTGCCTTGCGAGAGAGTAACTAACTGTATATTAATTCCATAATTCTTTCTTTTGCAGAAAGGTTAGATTGTCACCAAGCGCTGTCCATGAGGAAGTTACCCTGCTGGAATCCTTATCTGGTGAAGATGATTCTACTCCTCTGCTGGATATTCAGTTCACTTCGAGTTAGTATCAAAAACCCGATGGTTAGGCGCCATTTTAACCACAGTCTGAATCGCTTCAGGCTATTGTGACTTAAAAATTTATTCTATCAGTAGTGAGTCCAATATAGCATAAGTTACAATTACATTTCAATTTTTAGGCTACGTCTTCAGCAATGGATGCCGAGCCGTTCCCTGGCGTCAAGTGCACGGCGATATTTGCTACATTTTAGTGAAACCGCACGACGGTGACACGTTCTGCGTCACCGCTAGTACTTATGGATGCTTCGTTAACGGAGTACTGCCTTTACTTTCCCATATATTGTTAATACCTTTTATGCAATTTTATCACATAAATCATCTTTAAGGGCATGGAGCCAGACACCAAGGAAGTTAATTACGAGAAAAAATCGGAAATCTACAAGGATTTGGTTGCGTTGCTTACGGCTCGAACTCCCAGGTTCGCTCAGAACATTGCTAAGAAGGTAAGCTCTACGATTACAGTTTTCTTATATAACAATTTTTTTCTCTGAGTAGAGTACAATGTGATCAAGCAGTAGCGTATGTGTAAAATAGGTATTGAATAAAATGGCATTTTTCTTCAAAAAGAATCTCACTGTAAAAGAGGAAACTGTTGGAGAAATGGATCGGGATTCGACTGAGGTGAGCGAGAATTTGAAAGAAGTTGAGAAAACAGATGAAGTTATTGATGAAAACAGGCGAAAAAGTAATCAAAAGCAAGGAAAGAAAGGTAGTTACCATAGTTAGGGTTACGATAATTAGAGTAAATTTTAAACCAGTTGGAAATATTGATGACACTGGAGGTATCTTTTATTCTCAGCATATAGACAATCATACTCATTAAAATGTTTTTACTTCATCTTAGGTAAAACCGGAAAGGAAAAGAAGAAACAATTGCAACCATCGCTAAAATGGAGAAACCTTGGCGAAACGAAAGACACAGAAAAACAATTAAAGAAAAACGCTAACAAACAAACAGAAAACAAAGCGAGGAAAAAATCAAGTCCAAACTTATCTCGTAGGGCATCGATGTTCAGGTACTGTAGTTATGGAATAAAACTATTTCCTGTGTAGTAAATGTATGTCAATTACTTGTAAATCATTGGTTTTTTACTGGGACATCCATCCCTGAGAAGTTCCACTTGCAGTATCATGGGTTAGAAAGCATGTTATTCAACTATTCAAAGCATGACCCGACCCCTCATTATGAACAAGTGCTGTGCTAGGCAGGCAAAGATAGATTCACAGATAAAGTATACTGTATATGCTAATTTTTCAATAGATGTAAAGATAGAAACAGAGTAAAGCAAACTTCACCAGCAACCGCCTCATGTATTATGATTTCACAATACTGTAATCCATTATAGTTGTATATCGGGCATTGTTTTATAACAATTGCATGTTCTAAGACAAATTGATTTATTTAAAGGTGAAAATCAGAAGGGAGTTAGATTGCTGTGAAAGTTAGACCAGTTTGGAGTTAGAAAAAACCATGGTGAAGTCAAATCATCCAGAAGATGATTCCTCTGCAATGGGTGTTAGGAGAAGCATTGCTTATCTCATGCAGATGTCAGTTGGTAAAACGTGAGTTTCAGTAAAAGTGAAGTCCAGTGAAGATAAAAACTCATAGGCAGTTATAGTTTTATGTAGAGGTTAAACAAGCAATGAATTTTGAGACCATGTCTATTGCTGATAGAATGGATAGCTTTCTTGAAAATAGACATCAAGGTTGGAAAATGTTAGGAAGTCAGGTGTCAATCATATTTTCAGTCCTATTGTAATGTACTTTTGAGTGTATATAAATCCTTCAAAAATACAAAGACATTAATTTGTGTCTGTTGCAGTGGAATCACTGTTGCATGACAGCTACACAAGCATGGTATTTTGTAATCGGATCATTTCTACTATAAAAATACAGATACTGGGCTTGATGCAAAATAAATACTCAATTTGGGATTGCCTTTACTACCCATTCATACTATAACAATGGTTATGGTTGAATGATTCCATAATCCAATATAAAGCAGGGAATTGGGAATAGAGGCACATAACAAGGCTGGATGTTGCATTGAAAGCATGTTAGATAGAAGAATAGGAGAAAGTATGAGAAATATCAAATGAGATTAGCAGAATGATTTGTCGAATAAATGAAAGTACAAAGTTAAACTTAACTGACTTTTAACTTTGTTGATGTTTGCTCATCCAGGAGAACTCCGGGTGTTGATGATGAAGACATGAGTGACAGTTCTGAAGAATCTGAGGAAGAAGATGAAGCTCAAGATAGGAGGCAAGAAGCGGGAACTGATCTACCTTCCGAGTACTGGCAAATACAAAAGCTTGTCAAATATTTGAAGGTGAAATAATAATGAATCTTTTAATGAGATGTTTGAGGTTTGAGTTCATCGGTCACCCGATAGAGTGAAAAATTAGAAGCAGCACTTCTATTCTGTTGAATAAAACAAAATTTTAACAAGTAGCCTCGGGCAATTGGGCACCATGGACTCTAGCCTTAGTTATGACCCTAGAACTATAGTTTTGAAATTTTCATTGTTTATTTTTCTTAGGGAGGGAATCAAACTGCTACCATTATTGCCCTTTGCGCAATGAGAGATTTCAACCTAGCTCAAGAGACCTGTCAGCTAGCCATTCGTGATGTAGGAGGTCTGGAAGTGCTGATAAATCTGCTTGATACGGAAGAAAGCAAATGCAAGGTTAGAGTGTGTTTAATTAAAATTCCTGTCAGCTAGCAGGAGATACCTTGGTTATTTTCATTGGCGTTCTCTGTTTATATAATGTAGTATCGCATGAACTATTAGTAACACGTGCTCCTATGATTCTTGATGGTTGAAGCTATTTTTCTCCGGGAAATACAAAGTAAAAACTCCTGTTTCGACATATATGCGTTTTTATTCCCAATCTGTATTGTATCCCTGAATTTTTCATTATTGTCACAACTGTAACCTTCACCATATCTTTGCATTTTAAAATTTTTAGATCGGATCTCTCAAGATCTTGAAAGAAATCAGTAGAAACTTGCAAATCCGCCGTGCCATAGCTGACTTGGGTGGCTTGCAGACCATGGTCAAGATACTGAAGGAATCAAACAAGGACTTGAAGTGTCTCGCGGCGGAAACCATCGCCAACGTCGCCAAGTTCCGCAGAGCTAGGAGAACTGTCAGGCAGCATGGGGGCATCAATAAATTGGTATTCTATTTTGTTTAGCACTCGTTATTTCATTTCTGTATATTTGTTAAGTTGTATTTGTTGATTACTAGGTTTTATTTCTTTAAATAAGAGATTTTATAATTATTTCAACGTATATGCAAAAGTTATAGTCTTTTCCATCTTAGCTTTCAAGATTATAACATAACACTAATACTTAATTGCTGAAATCCTAGTTCCGAATTTCCAATTACAAATTATTATCGAGATCACATTGAATTCATTAGGTTGGACTACTCGATTACAGTCCTATCTCTCANAAAGCCTGGACATTCTGTCCTGTCTCGTTTTCCTGTCATATTACCGACAGTCGTCGTAATTAAAATGGTTTCTATACTTTGCAAGTCATGATAGCGATCAATAGAGTCCAGTGATATACTCTACTCGTTGTCTCCGTCTATATATCTTCAAAAAATTATCCATGCTTATTATTCAACGCAGAATTATTGACAAGCTTGACGGAGTTCGTCTGCTTTGGTCTCTGCTCAAAAATCAAAATCCACAAGTTCAGGCATCAGCCGCCTGGGCTGTGTGCCCATGCATAGAAAATGCGAAAGATGCTGGAGAGATGGTTCGCTCGTTTGTTGGCGGTCTTGAGCTAATCGTGTCATTGTTGAAGTCTAGTGACCTTGAGGTTAGCTTCTGGATTGAATTTTAGAATCAAATGTTACTGAGTAAGAAGATAACGCTGCTTGTAGTGTAGCTCGTTTGAATTGAGCTTGTAATTAATTTCCTCCAGGTGCTTGCAAGTGTGTGTGCTGCGATAGCGAACATTGCTAAGGATGAGGAAAACTTGGCTGTCATCACTGACCATGGTGTCGTACCCATGCTGGCGAAATTGGCCGCGAAAGTAAATAATATT
>QXVX01007674.1:0-10068 GCA_013436065.1 Halocynthia aurantium
GTATTGTTTGTTTATTTGTGTTAATTTAGTGACTGTTGTTAACTCTTTCATGTGATGTAATGGTGGAAATGATTTAAGATAATCTACGTCTATAACACATAATTAATCCGGAAAGATGTCCTTTCTTTCATTCGGTATAAAACTCGTCATTTTCCGTTTACCTTATGACGTGAACTTAATCAATAAAGAGCAGTCTATTTAAAAATACAGTAGTGACGTTAGCCTATAGTTTATATAGTGGTTAAACAAGGTACCCCAACACTTCATATTATTGTTATTATTTAAAAAGGTATATTTGTAATCTGAACCTGATATTCTGATACATGAAACTATCCGACAAACGCCAGTAGCATTTGTCACTCTTGCTGCCACAATAATTTGGCTATGTCTTGATAGTCTGATTTTTGTACTAGCTGTCATCAAATATGTACAGCGCAAATGTCAATAAATAAGTACAGTACAGTAGCTAAAGTTGATTGAAATAATCGGAGTCGTTGTAAATTAAATCTAGGTTCCAATCCCTCTGTAGGTCGGGCTTTGCAATGCTTTAAGGTTAGGTGATGCTAGACAAGCTTAAAAATTCTTAGATCTATTTACAACTCTAAGACGTTACGATTCAAATATAGATTTCAACCTTCCCTGGAAACAAACGTATGTGATCCCAAAAACCTACGCAAGAACAAATTGACCACAAGAGGATCAAACCGTCTGCTCTTTCAAGACCATGTTTACTGAATGAATTAATTCTATTTTCTCTTATTTACACTGAGCATTTGTGGACACGCGCTTCAATTTAAATTCAAATAACGGCGCCAACTGAAACCACAAGGTCCCCGCTCTGGGTCACTCTTGCTATTTCTACACTTCCACCAGAGTTATACATTGGCGTAGTTCAACTCTGCAATCGTTAGATTAGGAAAGTAATTTGAAACAGAAAGGAAATGACCCCCTTGTAAGTCAATTGACCTTTCCGTCTCATCTCTTTTATTATTCCCACTAATCATTGTTAAGATGTGGTTATAGAAATGTTAGGCGGTTGACAAGCAAAGGGAAAGTCATTGTGTTGTGGTGGATGTACATGGCGTCGATTCGCTGAATACCTGACTAGCGAGGAGACAACCATGGCAAAACATACAGTATAATCAATAAGAATAGGTATTAAAATTAGAACATGAACTTTAGCTTAATCATTTAGCTGGGGGCTTTGTACTTTCATTTCAAAAAATGAAAATCAAAATTGGCTTGTTTTTAATTTCCTACGATTTTAATACACACCAAACAATATATCAAATAACAAAACAAAAACAAAAGCAAATACTCGATACAAACATAGGAACTATATATGACTGGTTATTTTACAAACTCAGATGGAATATATAAAGGTACTGACTACCCTCGGTTTTCCGGATCCCAATTTACCGGATTTCGAGAAAAATAATTAAAATTTGATCAAGGAAGCACCAGTGACTAAGTGAAGTGAAGTGAATAAGATGAGACGAACCTTAGTCAATCACAAGAATTTATTTTACACTTTATATATACATGGTAATTTTAATGCTCGTGCGGTAGTTGCTAAATGTGCAAACGTGCGCATGTTGGAGGCGACGGTGAGAAGATCGGTTCTAAGCGAGTGGAACATTTATAGTCGTTAAATGAGGTACTTGTATATGAATTAATAATATAATATAATGTATTATTGAAACATTAATTCATGTAGCGTTATGGGTGGTTATTTGTAATTTGATCTAACAAACTTAAGATGTTTATATATTTATTTTACTTCTGACAATTTTTATTTCCCAGTAACGTTGGAGGTCAGGTGCTAGAATGACTCGAATGTGTTTACGTTTCCTAGCGCTCGCGATACGCTAACTTCAGTTCAAGAGGGGAGCACCCGTTCTTCAAAACAATGTTTATTTTTTACTCAAGCAAGAGTTAATTCCTTGTGGAAAGTTTTTCTGATCTCGACGATCGAGTTCACGTAATCTAGGAAAGGTGAAAACGCTAAAATGATGGATGTTTCGTGGGTTTTTATCTCCAGGAAGCGTTTGTGGATGTTGGCCAACAGTTGAGGTCGCGCAAACGTTCGCGGCTCTGCGCTCATGAATAGCTAATGTTAGACGGCATCGGAAATCAGGAAATGTGACGGTTCTGCGGCAACTTTTAAAACTATGTTCTAGCGATGGTTGATAAAATTGGTCCAGGTTGATGCGAATGACATTTCATTTATTGAAAGTCATCATAGTCCTCGACTTGACTTGACTTATTGACTTGACTTTTACCAAATATATCGATAATTCTCGATTTTCAAACACTTTATAACGGACCGTGGCCCATACTCTGCGCGTTTATTACAATCCAGGGAGCATGGTCCCGCCTCTAAGCGATGTGCCCTAAGCAATGGAAGCATAGAAAAATAATCTAACGATCTGGTTTCCACATCTGTTTGAAAAACAGGTATTTAAATGTATAAAGGAATATTAGTCATTTCATTATAATTTGATATTCAGGCTGTCTTAGAAAGTCAGTTCACGTTTTATCGCTTATAGTTGATATAACACCAAGTTACCTCCAAATATATCCCCGATCATTGTTAACAAACCAATTACAATGTCTGAATGACAAACGATAATTCTGCCGATGAACTGCTGTTATCATTAGCGATGACAAGCGAGAAATTTTACTTCCTCAAAATAGATAGTTGTTGCACACGTCTTAAACCAGTTTGGGGGTCGTTCCGAGCGACGCTGGGTGATATAAGATAACAATGCGGAAACACATTTGTAACGCACCTGTTGGCAGGCAGTTTGTGGGATAAGATAAGGGTAACTCGAGAATGTTCGTGATTCGGAAGAAAATTTCTAGGTTAGCCAATCACCAGGGACATTCGAAAAACCCTCCCAAAAGATAACAAAGGATTCCTGTGATGTTGCTATTAAATTAACAGGATGATAAATACGAAGATTCAAACAAATATGACATCAAACAGAAAAAATGTGGAATTATAATTGAGTAATTGAAACCCGTAAAAGAGATGGGCGTCTTCTTACCGACAACTTTTCGTTCATTAGCGATTCGACACAGTTGAGTAAGAGTTCTATCGTATCATCTCGAAACTATGTAAAAATTGAGATATGCCAGTCACACGCGACTTTATGCACAGCACAGCAATTGTTTATCCCTATAAGATTCTTGGGAACAAAAGCATACGAGAAATCTGCTCTCAGCTGAACGAATGTAGAAACAGGATTTTTTACTTGTGAGTGAGGTGTGCTGCATGTTGTTTACTAACAACGCCATTTAACATAACAAACAAGAGACACTTACAAAATATCATATATAATATAAATATATTAATAATAATATTAATATCGAAAAGATATATCTAAAGATAATGTACAAAAAAATTCTTTCGACTGATAAGGGCAGAAAGATGATATCTCAGCCCACCGAGAGCTGACCCAGAACAAAGTAATGCTGTTTACAATAGAATTGCAGGAATGCATAACGCTGTGACAACATTTCCTGTAATTCCTCACATGTTGCGTGCTAGTTGGTGCAAATTGGATTTCCCCAAAAGCAAGAAAATCAAAACACACTCCGTGGTGAGAATTATTGTTTATTCGGGAAGCATGTGGAATGTTTTTGACTCATTGAAAAAATATTGCCTTGACGCCCGAACTATGAAAACATATTACAATAATTATACGATTGACGATACGATTATACAATTGAGGTTTTGCCCATCTCAGTATTCTACATTCTACAGCAAATTTCGTATTCGAATTATCGCAGTTGAGGCTAATTTAATAACTTTTACTTGAATAAAATTGCAAGACAATTTCAGTACGAAATCACAGGAAATTCCAGGATCCCTCCGACCTGTGGACGTGGGTGCAATGCCCCGCCTACTCGGTGGCCCCGACAATGACCACCTGATAGCAACAACGAATAGGCTAGTTATCATTGAAAAATGGATATCTTATTAGTACTAGAAAAAACATATTACAGCAGAAAAATGCTCACTAATTTTGTACTTTAATTATTAAGTTAAGCTATCAACCACTGGCACGATATGGCCACCGTGTAAGTGGTATACATGAATCACTGTCGAATAGATATGCTTTCGGCGCTAAAATGTCACTATTACATCTAGTTATACAACTTAGTTAAGTAGCTGCAAGACTAAACCACAGATAGCTGAATCACGTTTTTAAATATTTATCTACGGACAACTGATCGATTTTCCGGTTGAATTAAACTTTTGTCTATCAACTTAACACCTGTTAGCTCACACTTAGCGTGGCAATGGCCGTCTTTCCTTTACTACAGTGCTAATATTGAATATATTTATATTTATAGGTTTCTAGAGATGAATGATTTATAATAACTAATGATTAAATGAATCTATTCAATAAAATTACGGAAATATTTTAGAATATTTTCATATTGTATTGTATCATATGTATTTAGGGTGAACTTCAAATAAATGATTTGCACAGAGAATATATTATTGTATAAGTGTACGAATTTAGGCCTGATTAGATGGGGGCATGGGCCAACGATTTTATGAGCGGCTGGAGACAAAAGGGGAGGCCCTCTGGAGAGGAATATTGCTAAGCTAGTGTATTAATAAAGAGATTCACTTCGTCAGAAAAATACAAAATGGACACTACATGTATAAGTATGCATATATAAATAATATGCAATAAGCATTGATAGGGAATGTGCGGTTTAAAATTGGTCATATAAGTCTAATCCTATAATTTTATCCAATATCTATATTTACTATCTGACCTGGGCGCATTTGTAGGTTTTTATTGAACCTGGTGACGATGTTAAATCGCGTTAAGCGGGGGTTAACTGTGTATATATGAAAATGTCGACTAAAGATAATTATTTCCCGGATAAGAATAACATTTATACAATGGGAATTTCTCACTTTATGGTGGATTCTATATCATACATTTTATACATTTTATAATCTGTTGCGGGTATGGCACATAAGCAATGTAATTGAGAAGTTTTCACACCAATAGGATCGTGACTGTGATGACGCTGTTACACCACGATAGTAAGCGTTACTAAATTCAGCTTCTGATTTTACCAAACGAAACATTATCCGGTTGTCATTCGCAGGCGTTAAGATTCTCACCGAAATGCTTCGATATAAAACCTCGTACTGTATGTCCCTGGCCCAAACACATTCGACACCCTGCAACAAGTTGTACCAGGTCAGACCGTGAAAGATTTGATTGACATCTGTTGAAACCCAGGTGCAACAGATAACTTGAAAGAGATTTTATCAAGATATCGAGATTTACCACTTTATTAGTCTTATGATAATATGTGAGGACTGAGGAACATAAGACTGGTAGAGGAATATTTGATTCGCGCAAATATTCCTATATACCTATTACGTTGATACTCGGGATTTCATCACGGCTACTTTCGCGCTTTTAATGATAATTTGATATGGTTTAGGCAAAATCATAATTGAATGACACCAACGGTAAAGTGATATTTACACATTTATGGCCGACAGTTACGCAGATTACGAAATTTTCTTGAAAAAAAAATGAATGACGGCCGACAGATTTTTGACAGGTGAACTTAATTAAGAAGGACTCTCGTGAAATTATTTACTATTTTTCTCAAGTTTACGTTTTCTCACTTGATTACATGTCGAGTTATTAATTTTGATGTACTTTTCATAGTACATCATATACGGTACCTGAATATTTGGGAAGATATTCAATTAAATTAAGATATTAATTAATTCACTGCAACCCAAGTAAGGATCATTTTGGTATCATACGAAAGAAAATAGAGAAAGCGTTTCAAATTTATAACTTCAAGTTCAATAAACTGATTTTCTGATTTCCAAGTTCACATTCAAATAGCGTGCAAGCAACACGAGAACAGCTAATTCTAACATGGCGTTTCAATACCTGCGGTCATTTACGAATTTGAAGAAATATTAAATCTAATTCGTTTCATTTAAAAAACTGCCTTTTTGAGAGTCTAGATATTCACCTCATGCCGGTTGCTCGCACGCAGGCAATCTATAGAAACCTATTTTTCCCCACATTTGGTTTTCCCGTTGTTTCAATCAGGTGATCTATTAGAAAACACGCACACATAACACAGGCTTTAATCAGATTGTTTTGTACATGATACATATTTATTTTCTGAAATCACATGCTTGCATGCGATGCTGGACAGAATTTCATCGCAGGGAAACTTGTTTATGGGGTCAGCAAATGTAAATTGCGTGCCAAGGCAAGTTTAGGCCACGAAATTTACCATCATAGTCGCAAATCTTTCTTAATTGAGCAATTTTTGAAGCGTTTCATTCAGCCATAGTTGTATCGTCGCGTGTTCATCTCCATATAAAATCTAACTAATCTCTTAATGGATTGAAAATTTTCTCTAACTATGTCTATTACGGGACGCCGTAACCACTAAACTGCTTCAGCGAATTTTTATACCTACTGTGTCGCACGCCATACCGAAGAACATGTGTTTGGTAT
Organism: Halocynthia aurantium; assembly: GCA_013436065.1. Taxonomy (NCBI): domain Eukaryota; kingdom Metazoa; phylum Chordata; class Ascidiacea; order Stolidobranchia; family Pyuridae; genus Halocynthia; species Halocynthia aurantium. The sequence continues at coordinate 6,534 of QXVX01007674.1, forward strand.
TATTATCATTGTTATTTGACGATGATTCATTCGATAAATTACGCACAGTAAGATATTACAATGAAAATTCGTTTACTGAAGAATAGTTTCATATTGATATATTTTATATTTCATTTGATAACACAACCACGCCTATTACGAAGTAACAAATGAGAACAGCGCCATTCTGTTGTCTGTTGATGTGACTGCGATGCGGGGAGGGGTGGTACTGTATTATTATTATTATTATTAATATTTACAATATTTACATCCACTAAGCCTTATGTGAAGGTATGAAAGCCTGCCAATAAATTGCGTTATTTAAAAGACTCCTAGTAAGGGAATTCTCATAAACTGAAATGTCATTTAATTGTACCAGTAATAAAATTCGGTTGATTATGAAAAATAAATTTATTTGTAAAGGGCATTGCCTTAAACTACTCGTAACATCTTATAAAGGAAAATCTGCCTTTAGCTGACCAACACGGTATTTAGACTTCGAGGCCAGACAGAGCATTGGCCGCTATATAGGCCGCGCAGAATAGTTGATCGATTCACCGATACTTGCCGACATTTTGTCGAGATATAAGATATATATCCATGTACAGGTATATGCATTTATGGACTCAAATAAATGTAGGACTTCATTGATTGTAAGGTAGACTATAAAATAAAATATGTGCGTATGTACAAGATACCGTGGCGCATCCGGGGTGTGACAGGTGTGGCACATGCCCATATGCGCTAAATGAAGGAGGCACCACTAAGACTGAATTCTAAAACATTATTGATCAATTTGCATCAATGAAACCCAATGAAGGCCCAGTTCTAATTTCCATGCAGTGTTTCAATTTCTTTAATTATAAGATTAACGAACTTAATTTGTATTTTTAGGTTGATTTCATGGTAAAGTTGGTTAAAAGATGGGTGTCAGATGTTTGGACAAGGGTGCAATTTCTGTGCTTACAATTTTCCCATAGAAACGTCACTGATTCTGTCCCTCAATAGCATTTTTTTTCAATCATGCTAATAAAATCAGAAAATAATTATTTTTTTAGTTTCGTCGTACGGAATCAAATGTTGCCATCAAACATTTCATGGATTTAGGTAAAAAATCACATCTTTTATCAAAAATAATTAAAATGACATATTACAGAAGCAGACAGATAACATATTAGGAATAATGATGTTAAAGGAATTGATGAGAGTTTCGAACACGGTGTTTCCGTAATGTACATCACTACCATCACCTAACTCTTGTTTTTCACTAAGGCACTTAGGCTTGTTTTCAAATGAAGCTTTTAGTTATTTAACCCAAATTTCAAAAAATATCTTTTAGCCCAACTTATATAGTTGAAAACATCAGACTCCGCGAGCAAAAAAAAATTCAACGGTTGCTTTAAAGGAAACATCTTCTAATGAAAACTCTCAAGAAGAAAATCCTCCTAGAAATGGGCAATTTTGCGTCCCATCACTTTTTCTTTCTAAGATATTGCTCTATTTTCCTGATTGGCAAGAAAAAATAGGACAAAACGGAAGCTGAGGCAAGGTTACGGGTCTATAAAAGCGAGATCGGCGTTAGTGCTTCGTCAGTCGCAGTCTTCGCCATTTTCGAGAGAGCAGTATCAAAACAAATCTAGTTGTTACTCCAGACTTCATATGATATAGCGTGAAAAATCAGTAATTGTCGTGATGAATAGGCGATGGATAATTATAACATTGTTGTACAGGTGGTCAGTGCATGCGTGTCGAACCATAGTAAAAATACCACGCTGCTAATAGCGGAAAGCGATATCATTGTTGCTGTCGTTAAAACCTGGGAAGTGATATGGCGTAATCGCGTAGTTTACTATAACGATTCTCATCTTTGACACATTTTAAGCGATCTTTAATCGAGTTTTTATGAGGAAGAAACTGAGGGATCGAGTTACGACCAAGCGATTTCGAGTGCGATAAAACAAACTCTTCATAGAACAGGATATAATGCTCGTTTGGACAAAGGGTCACGACTTGTCAATTATCACATTTCTTTCGCCAGATTACATCGCATTATCGTTTATTTCTAGTCCTAACCGAGCTTGTTCTATTACCATTTCGACATTGACGTAACCTGGAGTGCGGTATATCTGCGATGGAAATGATTTGTTACGAAAATACCACGGAACAAATACGGAGAAGAGCTTTCTTTCATCTCGACAGTCCGAACGAAGAAGACACACGCCACAAACAACATAATCCGTATCTGACTTCTTCAGACAATTGCAACGAGTTAGACGACGTATTTGAAAGTCCAACGGAAGAAATTATGAGGAGTCAGCAACAGTCTTTGGCAGGGACCTGGCCCAGACCTAAAAGTGAAAGCGACAAGGACAGTGTTACCCCTTACAACGTATACCCAAAAGAGCAGTCGTCACCCCTCGAAGAAAACAATAACGAAAAAGAAGTTGCTATTCACGGCAAACGGATCAAAATTTCCAATCGTAAATCAAGCTACGATCTTATATATCACAAAGCGAAACAAATAACCATAAGAAGATTATCCAGCAACAATAAAAACATAAATGAAGCGAATCTGCCGACTGAGTCGAGCCAAAATCAGCGACCGCATTGCATTGTTATGTGATGAATGATATTACCAAGTAAGGTTATGCGCGAGTGAATGCAATGTCCTGAGAGACATCATGGAGCAGAATAGCAGCATTTGCAAAACTTATCCGGCGAAATAATAATATATATAATAGAATGTAATATATATAAAAACTTACAATACATTTAAAACATTAACATTCCAATATTGGATGTGTACAGCTCTACCTCAAGACAGCTCCATCTCTAAGGGCATTGGACTAAATTGGCATGCGTTATTGTTATTACCCGGAGGAAAATACAAGGATAATGTTTAAATGTTTAAAAGTAAATAAGTATGGTCAACCTCGTTGTAGCATTTGTTCTAAGATTCATTTACCCGTCCAAAAGGATCACTGTGGGTGTTTACGAATATTTTCGTTTACAGTAGATTGTTGGAATGTATAAAATATTATTACTGGAGTATTAGGTACTATCGATAACACGTTATTTTGTTTTTCATCTGTATATATATTTATATATTTTTTTATCATTGCCGAATTGCCGAAATAAAGTGTTTTTTCCCTGTATTTTGTGACTTTTGCATCTATTTGTAACGTTTTGAAAAATGGACAGTCGCAGACAAATAATTCTGTAATAATTTCTATATGTCCATGCTAAACAGCGTTAAGGAGAATAAGATAATTATAAAGAATTGCAGAAATGCCTCGATGAACGCGATTTATTATTCCAGTGATTTCAATTTAATATACTGCGTTAATAGATAAAGTGAAATAATATTTTAATATTCCGATTATGAAGTATTTCTGAAGTATTATCTTCTAAATTGAAGAGGAAACTGCATGTCTGCTTGTGCGCGTATATGTTCCCATGTTCTTTGACCAAACTCTCTCATAATTTACAAAGTATTTTTGGAATATGAGAAATAATTCAAGATAACGTCATCAAAGATGTGATCTTCTACAAAGCA
>QXVX01007681.1:0-48685 GCA_013436065.1 Halocynthia aurantium
GACATTTCGGAATACGAATTATTCATGTGGAGTGTTGCTATCGGTGATTGAGACCTGAAATTGTAATAATATTTCAAAGACAGCCGAAAACGAATAGAAACGTTATCAGAAAAAATTATACCTGTCACGGAACGAACGACAAGACAGATTATGTTCTTGTTTACGAGGAGATGCCGCTGTCCAAGCGCCTCCGTATGAAGCTGTACAGTTCTCAGCATCGCTGGTGGTCGGCAGTCTTTGCCTCTTACCCGATCTTTGAGAATCGCGGCCAGACACTGTAATATGTAGAAACGAGGTTATTGTCACTGCTATAATAAAAGGCCAGACAAAAAGATTATATATGTGTATATGAATACCTGAGGACAAATTCGGTGGCAAGTACTCAGTTACAGCGATCGTTCTCTGATACATAGGCAAAGATTTACGGAGTTGCGGCGACGAATGCTTGATGGGTTCGTCCTGCGGCCAAGCGGATCTACGATCGGGAAGGGAAGCGTACTCGGTGGCCTGAAGATGAAGCGGTATGTATTTCAGTGATATCAGGAGAATAGTAAATCACTGTACAAACTGGGGTAACGGAAAACGACTACCTGACTGATGGTGCCACGAAGAATCGGTCCTGACATCTCGTCCTCCGTAGTGGAAACCAAAGATTGGTGCGACGAAGAAGGCGTTAGGAATCCATGGCGCTCGGACGGGATCTTACGGTTCTTTGACTACGATAAGACGTTGTTTAAGTACATGGGTAATTGTGAGATATAAAACAATAAAAAAATCGAGAAACGTATAGATAATATATACTATGATAAATACTGGTAAAACATGAATTATCAAGGATTCCAAATCATGGTTTAAACCAATTTTTAAAATGAAGGATGAGCTGCTTCAAAAGTACTGATAAATATTTAAATAAAACCCAAATTGGAACATACCTTTTGATTTTTCTCTTGTATACTGGACGGATCATTCGTTTGGGCTTCTTGCAACACTCGTTTTAACATCTCTTCCAGTTCTCTGATACGTTTATTTTTCTCCTCTATATCTCCATTCATTCTGAAGAACGAAGAAGAAGGTCAAAATCTAACCTTAGCGACGAGAACTACTGATATATACCGCTACATACTTTGTAAACTGGTGAGCTTTGAACGACGGACTGCCCGTGGCTGTCCTGGTCCCATCGCTATCACTTTCTGACAGTGAACTATCACTAGTCCTCTCTGTAAAACAAGATGAACAGGTCAAAAACTGAAAAAATAAGAATATACACAGAAGACTTCAGTTAGAATATTTGTGAAAAAATAAAAAATCATTCTACCAGCAAGCTGTTGTTTCAATCTCTTCGTAAGACGTTTGCATCTGTCCAGCTCGGCCGTAACACTTGCAGCCAGCATCGTGTCGACGTTACTTCCGCCAGATGTAAGAAGTGAATTCACGTACCGTAACACTATATCTGTAAACAATCCTGATAATTACCTGTTATCTTAACATGAAATTGTTTTCTTCCTACTACCGCCATAGCTCTATCAACCTCATCAACTTACCTATTTCTGTTCGCAAATGCTTACAAGTTTCCCTCGATTTCTTCAGCTGCTGACGAAGTATGGAAAGTTCCTTAGCTTGCGACTGAATGAGAGAATTGAATCTGCAATGGAATACACCCAAACATTACCACAGGGTGAACAGTTCCATTTGATAATGAATTCTAATTCTAATTCTAAATAGTCATAGGCATAGGCATATCACCTTGCTTGCCTTCGAAGCTTAACCATTCTAGGTGCAAGTGATAGGTAGGAAATACAAAGTACAGTAAGAAAAGAGATAAAGATTATTTGTTAGTAGATTAGTTTTATGCTAAGTTTTATAACCACTTTATAGTAGAAGACAACCTTCATCTCAGAGTGTCCATCCTTCTAGGTTTAGTGTGTTACATAGCCAGAAAAAAAGTTATCAGAAGTGTTAAAACTAGCAGCGACGCTCTAACTACTAGACAAACAAGAGTTTACTAAAAAGGGCTCTGTTTCAAACCTGCAGTCAACGTGATGCTAAAATACAAACTGTAATGCTGTTAGCGTCGGCTCCTTTCCCTGACTGCTAACTTATTTTTCTAATGGCCCTACCCATCTGCATCGCGTTTCTAATCTATATGACTAGACCAAAGGAAATCAATAAGTCGAATCACGGAACAAAGCTGCATGTTGTGGAAAAAAGAACAGCTGAACAATCCTAATTCCAGATCAACTCCCAAGAGAAATGGTAATGCAATATGGCGTGCCATGCATACAGTAGTGTACCGCATGAAAAATAATAACTGCATACTGTGTACAATATATCAGCGGTATCGATTCCACATATGATGACATTCGTACTGATGTGCTTTGAAAGACAAGAATTTAATTATACCTCTGCTCCGATTTTGGAGACATGGACGCATATCCAGTGTCGTCGAGTGAAGTCTGTGTGGTAGCGTTTGTGGTTTCGTCGGTGGCGTGACGAACGCGAGGTTGGTACACCGGCAGGACTGCGTTAAAAAAAAAGAAATGAATGAGAAACTGAAAGATTCAAACCCATGACAATACAAATTCAAATTGTGGTGAATTTACCAGCACTCATAGAAGAAACAGTAGGACCATTATCACTATTGGGAATACGGTCAGGCCACAGAAGATTGGGATGACTTCTTGCGGATCGAATGGGAGAAGTAGGCGGACTTCCGATACCTGCAGCGGCTGTAGCAAAGAGAATTCACGAATTAAGATATTAGAAAAAAAGATGCCCTGGAGGACTGATCTAATGCCCAGTCGTCTCAGAGTAAAAATTATTCACCTATTCAATGCTTATTTAAATGCTTAGCCAGGTTCTCTGCAAGTATATAATACAGTTCATAATGAAGAATCCTTTATCAGAAATTCTAATTCCTAAATCATTAATCTTCAAGTTTGTAAGCAGTGATCATCAACATTTTTTTACAGGAAGTACAAAACATTATTTTTACATGAGATCTGATTCTCACCTCCATGTATGAGTGTAACATGTCCAGCGTCATTACAAAAAAATTGTAATCCTGTAAACCTGTAATCATATTCAATGCTTTGTATTTATACCTCACATAAAACCCAGTACCTGCATAGTAAAAAATTATATACAAATCGTGTATGTTTTTTTATGTGTAAGGAAACCAAGCCCGCTTAGTTATAATAAATAATAATGTACCGAAATCGGTAACACATCGGAATCTTGACTGACATAATATTCAAGAAATGAAAAATAGGAAGATAACTCCTTACCAAGAGCAGCTTTTGTTTTCTTCAGTCTGTCAGCCTGTTGTCTCACAGTTTCTTCTGTCGACATTAATCTATTTTGAAGACGATTTTTCTGCAACATGAGATCGGCAATTGATGCTTTAGCAGTGTCGAGTTGTTTGCTGAGCTTTGTTGAATCTTTGTTTTCTTGTACCTTCACGACAGGAACCGGTAATTTACTTCTGAGTGATGGAGCTGAACTGGAGACGGCAGCAGACGAATGAGGTTTGTCGTTATATCTTCTGAAAAGCAAAGCATGTTGACACTGAATAAAAAAGGCAGAGTATAAAAAGTCTGAAAATATAAAGAACATACTTGTCAGCATCTTTGAGTCTTCCGACTTGTTCGGCTAACGTTTTCGAAAGGTTGGGATCGCTTCTCGATGCGCTGGGAATTATAAACTGGGAGTTGGAATTGAGCTGTTGCCGAAGAAGTTCATTAACCTGGAAAAAAGTGTATTGCATGATCAGAAATTCATTCCAAACCAAACAATCTTCATTTATTTGCAACTTCCGATTAAGATTTGTCCCTTGCCCTATTTTATAAATAAGGAAAAAACTATGTGTGTATGTTCCTGTGTGCATAACTCCTAGGGTTCTTGATTAGTATCTCTAAAAATGTACGGGGGTATGTTTCATGCACGGATGTGTCATAGTCAACTATTTTTTTCAAATGGGGGCCCTCATCGCAGTACAAGGCGAAATCAGCTCACCTTTTCAGCATTTTGTATTTTTTTTCTCATATTGTTGATCATTTCACGAAGTTCTTTCCTCGACAAGGCACTTATACCATCAGATTCATTGCCCGAATGCCTTGAAATCAAATTTACACTCATTAACATCCAGTAATTATGAATAGAAAGCGAGACAGACGCCAGTAACAAACTCACATCGATGCTTCGTCGTAAGAGGTCTCGTCGTCCTTCAGGGCCTGGATTTTGTTGTGTTCGGCTCTTAACTTGTCTACTTCCAATCTGAGTGAAGAGACTTTAGTTTCATTGAGCATTCTGAAGAAAAAATATAGAAGTTAGTACACAAATGAAAAAAAATTATATTGAATTCGAATCTCATGCTTATCATACCTTTGATTCATTTCTTCCTGCAGTTCTTGCTCAAGTTTTTTATTCTCTTTTTGAATTTCCTCCAACTGCTCTTTGACAACCCTGACCTCTATAGCAGATCTTCGCAAATCGGCTAGCTCTCTGATCGTACTGCCCAGTTCGTCTCTGAAGAAAAGTAAAACTAATGCTTATCACACGTTCCAAATGTCAGGTTTCATACTCGATTCGGAGTCCCGTGTATCGCGAGAATGTACAGTACACAAAGTGACATCTAGTCGACTCCTCCTCATACCACAAGTGGGTAATCAATGGTAATCAAACACTTAAAACCTTACAATAGAATTGGTACTATGAATCCAGACACAATGAGTAACAAAAACAGCTTAAAGCATCCCATTGTTTTTATAGAAGCTTCAGTTCACTAGGTCTGCATTCCACAAGTGAGGAATTATGAAACACCTTGATTGTTCCCTAATTTATAAATAAATATTATAACAAAAAGAATTCCAATCTGTTGTTTTAATTACTTCAGTCATAGACTAATTTTCTTCACGGAGGCAAGTATGCCGAATAACAAAACCATCACTCAAAAATTATAATGAGGATTTTTCGTTTAGTTATTGTAATAGTGAGTAAGACACAATCGTTCAATACCAAACAGTATTTCAAGGATACTTACTCTTCTATGTACAAAAATAGAAGATAGAAGATAAAAATACCTTGTCCTCTGTAGAGCATCTTTCAATTCAGTGACAGACATATCATTCATGTCATTTTCCAGCTTGTTGCTATCTGCCCCTGGTATATGGATTTCCATATAAGATGTTTCATTCATAGGCAAAATGGTTGACGAGAAGCTTTGACCGGCAAGACCATTACTCTAAATGGCAGCATTGCGATTAGGTTAAAAAGTTTACTGTGAAAATTCGTTGGGAAAACACGACTACACTTACCTCTAGTGTATTATTCTGATTAGCATCCAGCAGAAGATTTTCTAATTTTTTTCTCAAATTCTCTACTTCTCTCAGTTCTCTTTGCAGGGTCTCTCTTACTTCAAAAGTGTCAAACAATCTATCCGATGGCTGTAAATATGATCTTAGTAATCAGTAATCGAATAATTACAACAGTAATGCATTATGTTACACAAAATCCACAGTACATATTCCAGTACAAACGTTTCATGAATATCGCGCACAAATTTTAGCTGACATGAAAGAAAACTCACAGGCACATGCTCATCTTCCCTGTCCATGTTGTTCAACTTTTTATACAGGTTCTGCTCCTTTTCCAACAAGTCACCTAAGCGACGAAGCTCATTCATTTTTCTCTGAATTTTTTTTACCGCCTTGGGAAGGTCAACAGTGCTAGGATGATCATCTGTAAGTGGATTTCAATGAAATAAATTCAAAAATCCAAACAAAAATACATTATGTAAGTTGTACCCTTATCCAAAAGGGAAGGGGACCCAAAAACTCTCACCTCTCATACTTCCCAGTTCTTCTTTCAAACGATCGACCTCATCATTCAAAATTCCCGAGTGAAATCCCAACAATTCCTGATCTTCGAACCCGTCGCTGTCCGAAAGAACCACGCTGAAATCCTTGAATAAGGAATCGTCTTCGTTTCGATTGTAAGAAGACATGTTGGAAGAAGATGAACAGATCCCGTTTCCCAGATCCCTCGTCTCCTGCTTTTTCTGTTTTCTTTTCGTGTACTTTTGCCGTCTTCTTTGGCTGCTTTCCGCCTTGCCAAAGTCGTTTTCGGTCGCGGTGCTGGAGTCGTCGTCGGAATCCGCGCCCGATAAATGCTGGTATGTCGAGCGAAGGTCCTAAAGACGTAAGCGATAAATACAGAACTACAAAAAATGGTAGAAGGCGAGGAAAAACAATGACGAACAGGCCATACCTTGATTATTTGATCTTTAGCACTACAAGCTTTATGCAATGCACTTATTTGTTTGTGATTCCCGTTCAACTCTGTTGTCAGCTTGTCAATCATATTTTTAGCATTCTGTAATTCCCATTTGTGGTTGTCCAACTCCTGATGCAAGGTATTCAGTTCCTCGTTGATATTAGAAGTGTCGTTGCTGATTTTAGACCTGCAATACATAGACAAATATGCAATGACTTGCCGTACTATAAAAAGCGAATACGACAACTCATTATTTGGAAGAATTATAAAGTTTTACACAACGAACAGGGTAGGCAGAGAGGCTTACCAAGTCGTAAAGGCGTTATGAAGAGAATCTTTCAATTGTCTTCAGAAGAGAAATCAAGAAGAGAGAAGAAAAGAATTTTTAGGATAAATAAAGAGAAAGGAAAGGCAAAATAATAAATTACCTTTCATCGGCTATAATTTGATTTTTCCTTTCAATCTCTTGCTTAAGAGATTCAATATATGGATTGGTAGAGTCTTCGGCGCAGTCAGCTGCCTGATCTGCTGTAAGGAATGCTAATTCTGATTCCTTTGCCTGCAACAGTTGCTTGAGTTCAACATTGTCTCTGTGGAAATATAAAGAAATTTAGTACGGGAATTTTTTACTTCAGTATTAAAGTCTTCTTGTACTTTTTATCCAATTTTCTAGGCTCCATACAATGACAAACAAGGAGTGGGAATAGAACTAGCATAGAGAATATTAAAAAATGAAGTATATTTGATAAAGAATACCTCGTTAGCCGAATCAATTGCCTGTGATCTGGGCTCGCTGCACTCCCGGCCAATTGCTCCAGAGCATCAGTCAGTTCGGTAATGGCATCGTCTTTACGACCGCTATCTCCTCTCCATCTCGCAGCTTCGCGTGAAGACAGCCGAGCCTGGTCTTGGGCCTGATGAGCTGATCTCTCAAGTTGAAGGAAGTCATCTTCCATATCCTGATAAAAAACAAATCATTCAGTATCTTCCCGTATAGCTTTATCGTAATCAGACAAGATTCCTACCTGAAGTTTGTCTTCCTTTAATCGTATTTCATTTCGAAGCCTCTCTATTTCAGTAGATTTGGATCCGTTCATTCTGTCACGTGAATCCAATTCTCGTTTTTGATCCTCATCCCGACGTTTCATCGCCGCTTCGAGTTCATCTAGAGCTGCCCTTCTTTCGTTTTCAGCTTTCTTGAACACGGATGTGGCATCCTGACGAATAAAAGTGAGCATGAGACCCTTTTCTTTACTTGTAATGCATGTGTGAGTAATTATAAAGTCAGTTTATATAATTTTGAGACGTCATCAGTTTGAAACATGATCCCAATTCCTCCCCTGAATGCATAAATTCCTCCCTTGGGTTAGAGCCCCATTCAACACCCCTTGGTTAAAGGCCCCGATAATCAATTAATGTAAAATTAACTATTGATCTCGAGCGAGGTAAAATTCCCAAATTTACATGATTCACCTCTAGCTGAGACTGCTTGGAGCGTAGCTGGTTCTCAAGAGCCTGTATTTTCTTTTCCATTTCCTCTTCAGCTTTCTGACTTCTCAGCAACTTCCCTCGTTCTTCCATACCTTTGTTCGTATCTTCATTTTCCTCTCTCATCTGTCCGATCAATTTAGCAAATTCTCGCTTTTCTCTGTCAAACTCCCCGGCCAGTTCGTCACGCTCTTTCTGAGCTCTGACTCGTGCGGCTTCTTCGTCCTGTTGAAAGAAATATCTAGTAGACCCAGGCGGAATATCAATGACACAAATAAGATTCACGGTATCGAATAATCACCTGTTGCTTTCTCAACAGGTCTTTGTATTTCGAAAGCAGTTCTTGTAATTCTCTGTCTTTTTCTTTCAATCTTTCATCAAAGGAATTGACAAGTTCCTCACTACTAAGAAGCTGGAAAATACACAGGATAAAAAACGTTTTAATGTTTTCGGTCAGATCCGATAAAAAAATGTTTCTTAGACACTGATAAAAATTATTTCTACAGTTTTTATCTCGCATACCTGAGCATCTAGCTTCTGGCATTTTCTTTCAAGCTCTCTGTTAATGTTTTTCGTTTCTCGAAGGTGTCTTTCCAGTTTTTCCATCGACTGCAGTTTGTCATCCAGTGCATCCTGGCAACATGAGGTAATTGGAATTGATATTTTCAACATGAAAAAGCATGGAATTTTTTTAATTAGGTTCTGTATGGAAAATTTATTTCCTCCGGGTAATAGGTAATAAATTTCCTCCCGGAATTTTCCGGATCAATCGCCACTTATTGTGTGGTCAGGTATTAACATTCCTAGGACTCAATGTGTGGTTATGGAGGGAGTTGGCCTTTCTTGCCTTGATCTGACCTATTCACGAGATGAATCGAGGGATGACAGACAACGCAGAGTCGAAAATGACAATGGATATAATAATAACATAAATTAATCGGATTTCGTTTGCAATTGAAAAACATTGTTACAACAGCTGGACAATGAAAATTCTTCAATACTCCAGAGAGGGAGACTAGTTTCAAATCTGATCACAATAATAGACTTGTTTTGATGAACTCACTTGGAGCGCTTTATTCACTTCATCCAGTTGCTGACGGAGTCGTTCGATGATGAGATTCTGTGAGTTGGACGGAGCCTTCTAGAAAAATAAAAGCTTGGTTGAATTTTGGCGTTGAAAAGTCAAAATAAAAATCACCACAAGTACTAAAAAGAAAAATTTGAACAAAGTCTGTGACAAAAATAAAAAAAGAAATTTATTTTCTACAACAGTTGCCTGTTTTTTTATCACACAACTACAGAGTATGTTTCATTAGTTAACCTCGTTAATATTGAGCCGAGATATAGTATCGGTCAGTTCTCGGAGTCGGGATTCTCTTTGCTCGATGTCGCTTTTCAGCAAGGAAAGCTCATCATCTTTTTTACGAACTACTTCGGTGAGACCCTGTCAATCAATCACATTGCAATTTTACTGATTTAATTTCATGGTCCTCGTACATAGCATGATTCGTAATATTTTACTGTACCGATATGGCTTTATCTCTCATTAAAACTTCTTTTGATTTTTTAGCTTCTTTTTCTTTACCCATCGCCTCCATCGTATCTGCGAGGCATTTTCCGGTTTCCTCCGCATCTTTCAACGCCTCTGTGAGATCCTACACACAGATTTCACAGCTTGAATAAACACACTTACTGTCGATAACTTAAGAAGATTCTCGTGTCACTTTTCATACCTTCACCTCTTCCTCCCTCTTTTCCAGTTCTTCACTCATCTGCCGCGCTGCGATTTCAAACTCGTCGAGTCGTTGTTGTTGCTCGGAAATGTGTTGCTACGAATAAAAAACAAATACACGATAAAATTATATCGAACGGTTGAAGCAGCTTTATGCCACCACCGACAGCCGGCATTCTCTCGGCCCAAATAATTCTAGCTACGATTCTGGAATAATAATTTCATAACCTAAAACCGCCCAGCATGCGACAGAATTCAGACCAAAAAAAACGATGCATGAAGATCATCAAAAAATAGTTTATGAATAAAGGTTTTTTTGGATAGATGGATGTAATTAAAGTAATTATAGTAATATTACGGTAAAAATGAGAAAATTTGCCAGTGCCATGATAATCCGAAATCCATCATCATCATCATATTATGGCAAAAGAAAAATGAAAAACACAACCGGCAAGCACCATAAAAAAATACAATATATTCATGCTAACATAACATGGAAATACCTGATATTCTTGTTGTAATTCAAGATAGGTCTAGGAATTTTAATTGAAAACAGAGTTTATATGGACCATATGAGAGACGAGGAAATTAATGGAAGAATCTGTAGAAAGCTTCAACCGACTCACCATGTATTCGTTTCTTGTTCTTTCTTCATGCTGCTTGGATTTTGAGAGTTCAGACTCTAATTCCTGAAAATTAAAAATACAATGAATAATGAATGAAAGGTATTTACTCTTCATATTGAACAAAATTTCAAACAAGAATATGTTTGTCTGTCCTTTACAATAATAAGTCAACATTACACGGTCAAATCATTTGATGCTAGCCTGACAAATAGGTATTTGCCTATGTGATTGAACAACATTTGCAAACCATTCTGATAGTGTTAACTACGCAAACAGTTGATTCTTTGCAAATGGAAGAACGGTACCTTGTTTTTTTTTACTTCTTCGTTCAATACTTCTTGCAGCGAGCTCGCTTGTTGGTTTTGTTCATTTTCTTCGGTGAGTACTTCGATCATAGTCTGCTTCACTTTCAAGCTTTCGTGGAGTTGTTCGATCAGTCTGCGAGAGGAATAGGGTTATTAAGGGTCGAATAGGCGTCGATCCAGGCTTTCAAAAATGACCAAATTACTTTTTATTTTCAGTGATCTCCTGTTGCATTCGATCGATATCTTCCGACTGGACGTTGGTATTCTCGTCGGTTTCGGAATCCTGCTCTCTTGAGACTTCCTTGATTGAAGCATCCAGCTCTTCTTTGACATTATCAACTTCTTTTTTCAAATCCTCGTTTTCTTCCTCGAGATCATGGATATGACTCTTAAAACCAAAACCAAAACTATATTAATATTTGCAACTCCAATGTTCTTGTTCAGTTAGTTAATTAGATTACCTTTAGTTCCTGAACCTTGATAGCCAATTCATCTGTTTCTGCTTGAACAGCTCGAAGTTCCTGAAAAAGTATTGAACACGTTTTTGCAGAAGACAAAAAACAAAACAATATAGTGTTCGATTCAAATCTTATTAGATTCAACTGAAACCTTATCGGCAGCCTGAACTTTCTCCTGCATTGCCTCTCTGACCTGCTGCAACTCCCTCTGCGCTTCGTCCCTGGCCCGACGAGCTTCGTCAGGTCCCGTAGATTCCATGCAGGCGACTGCATTTCTAAATACGATGAACAGTACATATTACTACCCTAATGCAGCAAGCATATTATTCAAATCGAACTCACGATGCTTTGACGAGAAGGTCGTGCTTATCGTGCAATTCTTTCCGCAGACTGTCGCATTCCACCTTCAACTCAATGTTCTGGGAATAAAATAACGATCGTTTAAATAATTTCAACGGAAGAAAAATTAGAACAACCAGTACGAGAACCTGAACAATCCTCCCGATATGAAAGCTATGAGAAGCCATGTATAAGTGACTTTCGATTTGACTAATTCAAATTTTATCGACGATTTTTCGACTGGTACGAATAATAATTCTTACGAACTGCGTCTTGCAACAGAAAAATAGCCTATATAACCCTCCACGATGCTTATTTTAATTTGTTGAAGAAGAGAGATCAAGAAAAAAGATGCGTCAAGAGATCATTAATAGGAAATTTTTCAGTTGAGCAAACAAACTAATGACAATTGCCAGATCTACTAAAGCTATTATTCCAGAGGCCACGGTTTGGACTTGCCCAGGATTCTGACGCTCAGCGAGCAATAAATTATTGTCAAGCTTATTCATATTGAGATAGTCTATTCATACCAGTTACAATAATAAATGAGTATTCCTAGACAATGGGCTTGATAACCGTATTCAAGTGGGTATTTAAAATTGAATGTGTGGCTTTATTGACAGAATTTATCGTTTATCTTTCCTAACTCCATAGGAGACTGAAAATGAACTTGAAAGAGAAAAGAAATCTAGATGCTAAATAAATAAGACCTCCAGGAGGAATTTTTACTACTATTGATTTTCCTATTATTTATTTCTATAGATAACTCACGGATTTGAAGATATGTTCATGATCTCCGCTGAACTGCTCCTGCATTCTTTCCTCCATGTAAAAGATCCGAAGCTTAAGACTGAAGTTCTCTTTCTTCAATTCTGAGATTTGCTGTAAGAAAGGAAGATATTGTGTTGACTTAGGCAGTAAAAATACTCTATCAGTAGCAGGATCTTCAGGATATTCAACCTATCTGTAATAGAACCTGCAATGAAGGTAGTACAGTATCTATATGCATATGAGTGTCATTTGAATTTTGAATTTCTTTGCTGAAATGAGAGATTTAAATTATAGTATAGTTGATAAGGGTATATCTGGTGGGACATCAGACATCCCTAACAAATATTTCTGCTTCACAGAGTCACATATTGACTTCCGGAAGAAGGTAATGTTGCAGCGTTCAGGTCTATATCGTGGGAATGAGCAAAGTAAATCAAGTCTAAAACAGTAACATTTCCCACCGTGAAATAACATGTTAAGGAAGTGATATTATTGTATTGCATGTCTCCCATAATCATCACCCGCTATCCTTGTATTTTCCGCTATTATTACCATCATGAGTTGTTCTGAAATTCTACTTCCTACAATAGATCACACTAGACTTCAAGGAATAAAATTTCAGTAAAAAGAGAAAATGAAAAAAACATTACTGTAGAATAATCCTTCATGGTTCTATTAGCAACAGGAGACATTCTTCCGCTCGAAATGTTGAACACTGAAACGAAATTGAATATGATACCAACTAGGAAGCTACATCGAGAATGCATTTGAATTGAAAACTCACAGTTCGCTTGTCCAGACTGGGAAGTGCCGGGGTCGCTCAACATCGAAACCTCTCCCATGGTCGTCATATCTTGGAATCGAGTGATGTTTCCACTGAAAATGCAAAGAGTCGTTTGAAAAAATACTGTTTCTTCCTACAAGGGTAGTGGCTCATATAGGCTCAGCATTTATTTATTACATTGTAAAATATGTGAAGGAATTTATTGATCCATATGCTAAGTCAACATTATTATAAATGAGAGTTTACATAACAGTACAAGGTGCTGTTAGCATAGCCCTCCTTTGTATTTATCGTCAATGAAAACGTGATTCTGTGATATTTAGCATAAAAACTTACTGTAAAATGAGGTTTACCTGCCCTATGAACTTTGAACAATCACACTTATGTATATATAGTCAAAACCAGCATGTCAGCCTTTCGATTACAAAGCCATTTGAATCCATTCAGTTTCAGTAATGCTGCCTATTTATAAAGGTATTTAGGGCCGCTGGCGAAACAGAATGTATATCCTGCCGTTACGTAGGCCGTTTCCTAAATAGGTAAAACTTGAATATGGTAAACAAAACATATCAGACTACTGGTGGTATAAGGAGATCGTTCTATTCTATTATAAACTGTGTACTCTCCGTATCTCGAGGTCGAAGCGAGCAGGCAAAATAACTTCCAGCTAACCGAAATACCGACGTATTGCACGCCAACGTAACAAACCTACACTGTACTGTATACTCGTATATACAATACACTAACACTAAGGAGTACGTATAGCTACAAATTACTACGGGCATTGCTGAGCGCTAGCTTCGTTATTTTGAAAAATATCAAGACGTATAACTCCAATACAAAAATAGCTCATCTTTTCGTCGGCCTACTTTATCTGTCTGATTATAAGTCACGTACATAATATCATTCATTCATATTGTATTGACAAATACTACACCGTAGTTCCTAGAATGGTGCTGTAGAGACTTGTATTAGATGTCACTAATCTCATGTCACACTGCATACGGTACATTAGGTCTACAGCTGTATGTCAAGCGGCAGTTTCAAGCATCGCTGCGCTTGTTTCATTTCCACTAACGATTAGTAATGAGCATTGTCCACCAAGACTGTCCATAATACCTATAGCACTAATGGGAATGAAAACTATCCAGTAAATACCACTATTACAATCTTGTATTGTAATTCAATCACATCACAATGTTATCGCTATTTTGCCTAAAGCAAATCGTTGCAATAAAGAGGTGAGACGACGTCTATCTCATCAACGTCAATTGCCGTAGCATTAAGGTCTTTATAAGCGTAACATATCGAGGGTATGATTAATTTGCGTAATTGATGTACTGTAGACTCCGAATATCGCTGACTCTATTTTTTTAAGGCTCCGTCTACTTACGCTTCAGTTCTAGCTCTCTATAACTTCATGGCTATTACCATGTACTGTATATAGATTCTTTCTTTGACAGGCTCGAACAACTATAAAAAGCACCAAAGTAGTGGTGTGTATAATGGTCATGCATGATTGAAGGGATTTTCTACTAAGAGGATTGAGTGTAGTAGTAATATTAGGCAGTAGTAATATAATTGCACCGTTTACGCAATTAGACCTAGTACAAAAGTCAACAGGAGGGAAGATAACGAAGCAATAATAACATTATGAGATCCCGGAATAGCTTTTCACATTTTGAATACTCGATCGACAAATTACTTCAACAAAATCGTACGTTATGTTAATGCGAATATCATACATAACATGTTGTAAGTCATTAAATAAAAAGACTTCACCAAGTGATTCAACGATAGCATTTGAAAGGCCTTGTACATATTGACCATATTGTAGGGGATTTCAAATCATAAGACGGGATCTATCGCTCACTCACTTCTCTAAGCTTAGTTAGCCTTCCTTCCGGGCGATAAATTCCAGTTCAACAGGAAACTAATATCGTCAATTGCCCTGTTTAACAGTCAAGATGTTATCGTACTTAAAATGCCTGTCGGGTCATAGGTCACATACTTGAACACTACAAATCAACCAATATTACCTCTTAAATAATATGAAACTGATAGAGCCGTCAAGAGTCCTCTCACACTACAAGTGTCATGGGTTCACCTTTTAATAACCAACCATAAATAAAGTCCTTGTTTTCGTTGCTCGGTATGTAGTTTATTAGTATCTAGTTGTGGACGACACGACGAAAAGGCGTATTCATTTGCAATCATGTGAAATAGAAACAAGTGTTTGAATGAATTCCGCTGGCGTTGGTAAGCCTTATCAACAGGCAAACCTTTTTGAAATGTCGCTAACCTCACTTCCTCAAGAAACTGTTACATTGCTATTACGACCGCTACAAATAAACTACCAATCGGAATTTCGGATTAATTATACGAGTGAGACGATCGAAATTGATAGTTTCGAAAGACAGGACCTAATTAAATAGCACACCTACTCTATTTTAGTTTCGTATATTCTGTAGTTAGTGTGAATACATATATGAATTATCACATGAGAGCCAATAGGTCTCATTTCATGATATTCCTTATGCATATAATGCCAAATGTTTAGTCATTCTACAATATGCTTTATGCATATGATGCCAAATGATATGTCATTCTACCATATGCCTTATGTATATGATGCCAAATGTTTAGTAACAAACCGAGTGTAGCTTGCTCAAACAACGCAGGTGGGATGTCTAAACATTAGGCCGTGTATATCAATATTTAATGATGTATTGGATAGACTGATGCCTTCCACTGTATGCTAGAACAAAGCGAACGAAAAATCATCAATAAGCACTCGTCCAACTATAATACAGTATACACTCACCCTTCTACGACGTCTCTCAACTTTCCGTTGTAATATTCCTTGAAAAATTCCGACATTATAATGCTCTTAACGACCGCAACCAGGAGAACAAGATCTCAGGATTCAGCTAAAGTCAGCATTTACAATAATCCAACAGGCAACTCCAACATAAGCATTCTAGTCGTAATAAACTCCTGAAGCTCAAGCAAAGCGATGAATAAAATCTACATATTCTATCGCGTTTAAGGCTAGCTCGCTTAATTTCCCAAAGATCTAAAGCAAAGACGATCGGGAGAAATCGGTTAATCGGGCAAAATCCAATAAGCAAAGAACAAAGAACTTTCATTAAATGCAGTGCTCACTGATGTTCTAAGATTAAAGACACTGACCACTACTAAGCGTACTGGGAGTTGGTCTGCGAACACGAGAACGTACTTTAACCATAGCCATAAGACTTTCATTACTCCTTTCACATGATTTAAAACTGCCAGTGGTCATCGGAGATAACGATGGATGGACGATCAACTGCCAAGTTCTCTTTATTATTCTATTCAACTTTCTATTTCTAACTCGCCTCCAAGGTATAGAAGGAACATGAAATCACGTGACGCTATTTTAAACTCGCAGTTTCTGAGGTAGCGGCTCACAGTGTGGTAATTACGTCACAGGCCTGCAGCTGTCCCCGAGGGATAACAGCGGACGTATTTGCAATCCTGACATAAACACCTCGACCAATAACAGCGAATTTGATTTAGTATTACACATATACATGAGTGACGATAATCAATAAAAACTTATCACTTCTCAATAACGAACTTTCGCGCAAGTTATTAGCAATGCATAGGTTTGCACAAAATGACTCCTGGCGCCCCCTGCGGACGAACAACTAACTGTGAAGGAAACATTAATGATTCCCAATTGCTGACGCGACCTGATTGGCATAATTCCATTCCATATAAGAATTAATATCAAGACACTGACGCACACGCGCTAAAGGTAGTAGGCAACTAATTGAATAAGATACTATTGAGAAAATGCTCATAAATGAAATAAAGTTGGATGCATGGATTATTTCCTAATGGCGACATTAGATACTCTACAGCAATTATACACTCACACAAACTAACATATATTTTATTTACTGGTATAACTAGTTGCGGTTCTTCTTCTCTACTTCATAGCTAGAAGTATGTATAAGATTATTCACTAAAGATTTCATTATTAAAGTTTTAGATACAATCCCACAATAAGAGACCCAAAAACACAAAAATTTGAGTTGAAATCAAAGCAAAATATTTTGCCTTCTGCTAGTATATGGCTTAGTTATCTGTAAACAGTATTTATATGAAATATGAAATCAACCAACGCAATTCAGATGCATAACCTTATTACACAAATTCTCATGGGACTAGCATGCTGAACATAGCTGAATACTAGATACCAAGTGCTCTATTTTAGTAACAAAACGGATTAGAAACGCAGAAATTGTAGTCGAAAATACAGTCGACCGGATACGTTCTCGAATAGTGCGACCTGAAGCTGAACGAGGTGGAGCGATATTGATTTTACCATAAGCCCAATGATGAAGACAGTACAACTTTAGCGCTCATTGTAAAAGGGATAGATCAAGGAATGAATTTTGGCAAAAATTGTATGGACAAGTCTTACCAGCACTCAACCAAAAACCGAACAATAACAAACATATCGGCATTTTATTTTGTTATACCTTTGTAAGATTTTCGTACACTTCATATATATATTTTTTTTAGAATAGAACAGGTTTTTCTCATCAATTTTATAACGAAACAGCTCTATTCGTACACTGTTCACAACCCATAACTATACCTATATAAACTTGCATGACAGGGCCTTGATGGATTGTATATCGCAATATGATAGCAGCACCAATTACTTGAATACTTCAATCTCTCAACACTTGTAAATCCTTGTTCACAATGATGGGAAAACATGATATCGGAGGATCAAAATGTTATGTCGCTATTCATACTTGGTCGCCACAAGTAAACCTTCCTCATTGACATTTCTATGACTTCTAGTTTGCTCACATGCTTAAGAATAAGAAACTTGACATTCTCAAGAGACAACGGGAGGTATTCACCATTTTGTTTAGCATATAGAGATATGGGGAACACTGTTACGGAGACAGTAGCAGAAACGATCCATCAACAATCAACAAATAATACAGTAATCTAGAGCTTCAAATATTAAACTTCACCGATACACAACCTCTCATGAACGTGCAATGTGATGGCACTATACTAATAAGATACAAGAGATCCTTAGTCTATTTATTTGGAGGTAAATACAAGAAGTCACACCTTAGTGGTAAACTCGGCAGGACATAGTAAACATTGACCATCTGCCTAGCAGTCTGTAATTAGTAACAACTAATTAAACAAAAGTGAACTAATATTAATCGAAAACTAAAAAAAAAGGCAAACCTTCCATTGGGATCCAAGGGAAGAGTCGGGTCTTCTTCAGCAGTTGAATCCATCGGCTTTTTCTTCTCCGATGACTGTTGTTTTATTGAAATTTTCAAGGTAACATCGTTTGGTAAAATAATATCGATTTACTGTTGGTAACTGAATTGGAACAAAAAAATAAAAATTTCTGTAATTTTGAGTATTAATAAATGGCTATGTCATGCGACTTTTTAAGCTAAAGTTGATCGTCATATTTTGACACGTCTAAAGATACTTCGTGTCACGTTCATAATCGCCTGTATCAAACCGACATAACTATAGGAAAATACTGCCTGTTTGCTATCATCCTTCATCGCTCTGTTGAAAAGTAACCCTATACGTATTTTACCATTGTATAAACAATAAGATTTATAATTTATATTAAGTCCACGACAACTGCTACCGAAAACCTTGCCTGGCTCGTATGAGATTCAAAAAAGCAGATGTTCCGCATCACAAATTTACATGTCAATAATTATTCTATTACCACTAGAGAACATACAGCAAGATTATTCATTCATTAGTGATTAAATTTGTATTACCACTAAAGGATATAAGCCGTTTTTACTCAATTATCACTTGTCAAGTGACTCCGAAATTAAAGTTACTAATCCTTAGCCATTCTTGATTCCATTGGTTCTATATAACCTCATGGTTAACCAGTTTATTATGACCATGTAAACTCAGCACTGAATTAAAGAGGGAAAATGTGGTACCATTTTTGGAGCAAATTGCTACGATAACCTGTCTACCAACTGCATTCAAGATGCAATAGCTCAACAAACACTTCTCAAATAAATAGGAATGAAATGTTTTATTGTGAAAAACCAGAGAACTATTTTCAGCACGTCTATGTACAGTTACCTGCGAGATTATTACCAAATAAAGCAAGAGCAAACTATTTGTGACGAAATTGCAGAATGGTTTTTTCTCTTCTAGCATACAAAATGAATAAATTAAAAGAATCAAAATTGTAAAATCCGCATTAAAATAAAAAAAAAGAACATTGTAGTAGGAATAAGAACAGAAAAAATTACATCCAAAGCGGTTAGCATGCTATTTCTAAATATCGTTTGTGCAATAATATGACTATACAATATCGAGAATACATAGAGCGATAACTGATATGTCATTGAATAACCGAGGATACCATGGTTTCATAATCTTGGTATCCGAATGTGCTACATATGCTGCTGTGACTGCTTTGTTTTCACTGTGAATAATCATTGCTTAGCTTGCCTTTGATGGCCAGTTCATGAATCTCATCAGCTACATAGAATGAGGCTGACAAGAGTGACGCTAATTATGATACCAGTCAGTGTAATTGGTTCAAACAAGTTATAACTTCAAAACAGGACAACAAAGAATGAAAAATAAACATTTCATGTAAGCGAATCTCAATATGTAGCAACAAATCAGAGGCAGTGGGTTTTGTTTTTACTTTTACAACAATCAAGAATCTTCACACCCGGAAACAAACCCTATTTTAAGGAAATTCTGCAGGCATTATCGAGCGGAGGCAGATAAAAAATCTTTGATCATCTGGGACTTTCAGGAGGACTTTCAACGTCGTACTGTTACTTTAGAGTACAAAAGAGGATCACTGATACACCCAGCTAATGGTATGGTGTATACCGGTATAGGCCTGCTGAGTGAAGATATGAAAATTGCGGTTTTGATAAAATCAAGAAAAATTGCAGTAAATTTCACAATGTACCAGGAAAATAAATCAGAATAAATTTTCTTCGAAGGTCTTCATAATATCAGACTGGTGATTCATATCGATTTGACCAGCCATAGCTTGTCTCCTGCGTCTCTCCATTTCTCGCTTCCTGGCAATGTTACTGGCTTGGGGGTCAACGGGCGTCGGTTGCGTAGCAGCAGCGGGGACGGCGCTACCGTTAGTAAAAGATTCATTTGCGGAAACTGACTGCTGACTTGTTTGCAAATTCGTCTCATCTCCCAGTTTTTCTCTGTAATGATACGATAGTGAAAATAATATTATATACAATTTAATCATACATCTATGTAGAAAAAAATTTCACCTTCTAAATGTAATGTCATCATAAAAATGAAAACAGAAACGAAGGAGTCTTTGCATTCAAAATTGAGATATATTGCTTTAGCACAATAATGAGACACAATAATAATTCATAATATTAAGATGCCATTCTGTTGTGCTTTAATGAAGGTATAATAACATTTGAATACTACAACATACCTCAGCTTTTCCCTTTCGAATTTCAACCTATCTTTTTCAGCCTGTTCTCGCTCTAGTCTTCTCTGTTCTTCCTGATGCTTCAACAGACCCATCATTTGCTGACGTTCCTTAGCCTGCTGTTTAAACAATTCAAAACTATCGGCCGCGTTTTTGACCGGCCTTGACGCAGGACTGCTGATGTTTCCGAGAGACGTGGTTGTACTGGAGTTAACGGCTAGACTCGTTTGCCCAGCGTTCGAAGATCCTTTGGTTCCCAAACTCTGTGCCAAGCTACTCCATGAACTCATGTTACGAATCTTGAAATCCTAAAAGTGATTCGAGATTTAAATTTTATATTTCTTATATATTAAATGCATACCATATTTTCCTAACTAAAAACCGGACCAGCTCAAAAAAATGGCATTGTTTGGTTCATATTTAGAAGTATATAGCTTAATTAGATGCATTTTGGGCAGTCCAAAACTAATATGCAGAATTAAAATATCACCATGAATAAACGACATAAAAATTTCGCATTGAATTATAATTTACTCTTCGACATATCATACGTTTCTGTACATAGCACACGGTCTTAAAAACGGGACAATCCCGTTAAAAATGGGACGTATGGTAGCCATATATATACACCACTTGCCTTTTTCTTTGAATCTGGTGCGTCCTGTGAAGACTGCATTGCAGTTCTCTGCATCATAGGGAGCTGACTAGAATCTTGCAGGTCAGGCTTGAGGGCATTAGGATACGCTACAGATTGGTTGGGAATGCCAGACACCGTCGAGAATTTTTCCTCGCTACCGATACTATTGCTTGTATAGGAATCCTGCAAAAACATTCCTTCGTTTTTGAAATGATCATCGCTACAGAACAAATTATACTGAAAGCACTATTGAAGATAAAGACTTACCGAGTCCAGTGATTGCTTTCTCTGTTCATGTATTTCATGTACCATTTGAGGAACCACACTTGGTGGGTTTCTGTCGCCCACATTGTGGGATG
Source organism: Halocynthia aurantium (assembly GCA_013436065.1). Taxonomy (NCBI): domain Eukaryota; kingdom Metazoa; phylum Chordata; class Ascidiacea; order Stolidobranchia; family Pyuridae; genus Halocynthia; species Halocynthia aurantium. The sequence continues at coordinate 21,274 of QXVX01007681.1, forward strand.
CATAGGTTTGAGGCTCACTCGTCAGACCGTTCGAGGTATCGGACAACACCAGTGGATTTTTTTCGGCGGCTACACCGTTTGTTACAGACTAAAAGGAAATAACAGTGGTGGTTTAAGTAGGAGTACAGGAAAATCAAAAGGCTTCTGATATTGAGGTTCAGGTTTACCTGATTGTGAGCTTGTATTGGTTTAGCAGTAGCTATGTTACTCGGAACTGCGTTCGGCATTTTAGGTAACGACGAATGAACTGCGATTCTGGATACGGCGCTTTGAGGAAGATCAGCAACAACAGAGACTGGTGCCATCTAACACAAAATTGAAGAAGTTGATAATTGAAGTCTTTACAAACTGTGAAAATAGCCTACAAAACATACTGTCTGTTTAGGTTGCATGGCCACATTAAAAGTGCTTTGTTTATCAGTGGATGGAGCTACTCTTTGCAGAGTCTAAAAACATCACAAAAAATAATTGGAACCTATTTCTAGATAGCAAAACAAGCATATTCACAAGTGCACTTACAGAAACACTGCCAACTTTGACCAATTTTGACGGTTTCACACTGGAATCTGCGATTAAGAATAAAGACCATACAGGTGAAACTTGGTAAAGTATATAACAGTTCGACGCGTTTACGGAGCGCTGGAGAAATATGATCCTCGCAAAATTTCGAATCTGAACCTTGCACTATACTCATGAATGGTCGCAGGCGACAAGAAAAACACAGGAAACAGAATTTTCTTACTTTAATGTAAAAAATGCACATTGTGACAATTTCAAAAAATAAATTTGATAGAGAAAAAAGGATTATTGATGGCATAAACCGTAGAAAAGCATACAGAGTATACGCTCGTTTCTAACAAATACGAAACAGAAGAATTGAAAAATCCTAAACTGTGATACGGTTGTATAATCTTAGTCGAAAGAAAACTCTGCTATCGGCTTTCAGACGCTGTTAAGCTAGGACCGAAGAGACATGCACGAACATATACAAGAGCTGGGTTTCCGCAAACTTCGCGACAGACAAATTCAAAAGAACGTGCGAGTGGAAGCGTTATCGTTGGGAGTGCAAGAGAGTTAAGTAACAAATTACCGTGGCTTTAATTATCTACAAAAAAAGGAAAGGCCGTTACAAACTCCAGAAGAAGCCCGGTGAGGAATTTGAATACTGCGGTATACAACCTATGCTTATGCAAAAAATATGTTCTAACATTGTCACAATGTGCATTGCTGAAAGAAAAACAGCAAAAAAAAGAAACACATGAAAACAAATACTCTTCGTATTCGTTTGGAGGTTCCTGCGCCCCGACCAGAGGATTCTCTAAAGCCACTAACTTGTACCTATGATCTTATCTCTCCAGCACTCCCTAAATAATACACTGGTAATTCTAGGCATCTCGTAAGCACTATATAGTCGCAGTCGTACGTCGACTGAAATTTACACGGCAGTAGAGAGAAGAAAGGACATGGTACAGTACAGAACGGTTACAATATTGAAGAGGGTTAACATCACTGTAAGACAAACGTTCTATTTGTATTAGGAATACTAAATACAAATGACACGGGATACTGTGTTACTTCCACCAAACATTCAGGGGAATGCACCATGTCACTATCAGAACTTGTATCGACTATGGTCACGAATACGTCTCCTCTGAAAACTCCGGTTGATATGGGAGTTACACGGGGGTTGTATGAACGCTTGATCTTACAGCGTATCTACGTTACGGGTTAGCAACCCTCGCGGTCCTGTACTATGTCGATTAACATCTTAGGCTTCTAGGCCAAAAACCTAATCCCCAATACCTGACTCAGAATCGGAAGTGTCTGACGAACTGGAGCCCGAAGAAGAATCGGAGTCGGATGAATCGCTGGAGCTCGCGGATAGTCTGCTCGCCCCGCCCGTAGTGGAGGATGTTGCAGGCGATTTACCTGTAGTATACAAAAAAGTAAATCATGAGCTCCAATTTCAACGACATTTCAGTGGTATATCAAGGAATAAAACGACAGATATTTTACTGACTCTTTTTCAACTTCTTAGGCATTCCTAATTTGCCACTGACATCTTCCAACCTCTTTTCCAATTCTTCTTGCTTTTGACGAGTAAATTCCTCTTTTGTAGAAGGGGCTTTCTTGGCTAACGAAAGAGAAACATAAAGCGTTAGGGCCTGTAGCAACAACAAAACAGCGAATCGAGAGCATTGCGTTTACAGTATGGTTTTCTTGGCTTTTTTCGAAGACATGTCATGACGTATTTCTCGAGTTCTCGTAATGTCGAAGGCTTCAGAGTCTCGAAATCAATCTCTATTTCGTCAGGGTTGGAATCTTTTAAAGACGGTTCTCGAGTCTTAAGAAAAAATAAACGTGAAATGACCGCTCGTTCGGGGTTCAGAGGGGGGTCAACTTACCTGTATGATATGCACTACTCGACCGAGTTTATCTCCAGGAAGTTTATTGATGTCGAGAGAAAGCTGCCGTTTTTCATCATACGTCATCGGTTTAGCTAGATCTTCCCTCTCGCTTTCGTAATCGTAAATATCCGAGTTTGAAACTCCTGTGCCGGCCGCGCCGGCACTGACACCATTGACATTTTTCTTTTTTTGAGGTCTGAAAGGTTTTTAGAGAATACAGACATTACAACCCATCCTCCGGGACACAACCCACAATTCAAAACCCGTCTCACTTTTTAGTTTGTTTTTTAGACTTTGTAGATTTTGAATTAGTTGTATTTCCGGTTTTGTCTTCTTTATCAATTTTTGATTTTGATCTAGATTTCCCAGCAGCTTCTTTTTCTTGACTTTGATATTTTTGCCTGAATCACGTGAGAGGAACATGCACGGCATTAAAAACAATATTCAGATCTGATGATCTTTTTTCTTGGATAACTCACTTTCCGGCCTTTTCTTTCTTTTTCCTCTTTTTTTTCTCTTTTATTTCCTTCTTCGTTTTAATTTTTGCTGCCTCTGCCAGCAGGGCAGCCTGTTGTTCCATGAGCTTCGAAAGATCGACTTGGGCTTGCTTTATCTGTTTTAAGAACGAGTTAATTCACAGTCTTTCCATGTAATTTCCAATGCACCGGGATATACTGCTCACATTATCATATGTACACTCTACCTTTTCTTGTACTTGGGCGATTTTTTTGCTACGTTCGAGTTCCGTCGTATCGGACGTCTCGCTCGATGAAGAATCAGAGTCGCTGGAGGTGCTTGCTGAACGTTGGCGACTTCTGTGCCTGAAACGAATGTGATGCAACTTTTAAACGTGAACTAGAAATAACCGAATTTCGGTTACAAGAAAATCAGGCTCGGGCTCACTTGTGATGTTTTTCTTTCCTCGACTTGTCGGACTTTGTCTTGCTTTCTTTTGAGACTACTATAACGGAATCGGGATCGGACATCTGCATTGATGTCTGATCTGCCTCCATAGGTTCATCAGGCATCTTAGCATACCTATTAAAACTGTTTAATTTAATGCGAGGAACAAGAACAAAACTGTGCGAAATGTTTTGGCTCGAATACAGAACAGATATTTGAAACATACCTAATTTCAAACTCTTCCAGGAGACGTTTCGCCATCGCGACTACGTCGTGATCCGGTGGATTATATTTGAAACAATTGGTAGCGATAGTCCGCATGTCAGTAGCGAATTCGGTCGAAGACATGTAGTCTCTGCAAATTCATGGAAGCCATATCGTAAGTTGTGCCAAAACTTTGAATTTGCATTTTAAAATTCAAAAATCAGAAGAGTTGAATCAACCTGTTGTCCATTTTCCTTTTTACTGTGCCCAGGTCCATAGGCCTTTTAATAATCTCAAAGTAGTCGTGCAGACCCAATGAATCCGCATCGACCGGCTTATAAAAGGGCCATGCGTATGCCTGTAGGGAAGGACTACATTAAGAGAATTCTCAACGACTGATACTACAAGCCTACGCACGCTACGAACGGATACATACAGCATGTTTTTTAGAAAAGAAATCTTTGATAATGTTGTTGCAGTATTTCATTTGTTCACCAAGTTTCGCCACTTTGGGTCGTTTGGCATGCTGGTCCTGTCAAGTGAATTTACAATTTAATGCATCTCATATCTCGAGATCAGGGGATTATATATGTCTTATTAACGAGACACTCACGTTCTCTTCAGAATCTAGATCCCGTGATCGCGGCGGTCGTATCGTTCGACCGGACCCCTCACGGCGAACAGAGGGGGTACGGACTAAGATTTTACCACCCACCATCTCGCCAGATACATTTAGGTCGTTCATATCCCCTGATACGTTATTGCTCATAGGAGACAATACATGTTCTATGCTGTTATCCGGAGATTCCGGTGTCTGTTCCGGGGACATTGGTTCGGGAAGTTTTCCCGCTACAGTGGTGATGACAGGGGTGGTAGTGTCTGCTTTTCGCTTGACCCCCTTCTTCGGTTTCGACGGCATCGGCGGGGCTTGGTGAACCACCGAGGAAGCCATTATCTGAGCAGTAACACTGGCATTTTGCTGTGGAAAGTCAGACTCCATTTTAATATTTGTGTGTTGTGTAATAGTAGTTTGTTGCTCTTGTTTAAATGCTGGATGGATAGCGTTATTCGTTGAAGTGACTGGTTGAGCTTCATTTGTGGACTGCGTACTGGTGGGCTGAAAATTGAATAATGATTGTGAGGACTCAGCAACAACATCAAACCCGATTCCATATGCAAGTTATAGTTACCAAAGTTTCTAGAGCCTGTTTTCGAGTTACCGTTGAACCAGTCGAAACGATACGGCCTTTTCTCCCCTTTTTCCCAGGAGCTGGAAGATCGATCTCATGTTCTAGGGGAGGCATCTCTTTAATTTTTTGTAAAAAGTTCTTTTCCAGGGTCTGGGCCATTAGTACCACATCGTCTGTAGGCTAACAATAGAAGAAAAAACGGGATGAAAACTACACTACGCAACGAATCTCGAATCCAAGAAACTTCACCTACCTTATTGTATATGTAGCAGTTTGAAAACATAAGATTATAATCTTGTATGCATTCCTTAGCTGACGAATATTGGTTCGAATCTAGCTTTCTTTTAATGATACTCAAGTCCATTGGCGTTTTGATTATTTCAAAGTAATCCTTTGCATTCGAGAAAAGTCGATAAGTAAAAAAGGAACTGAATTTTTTACAATTTCATCTAAATCGAATACTAACGGGAAGATTCAGTTTGACCGGATCGACAGGACTACGGAACGGCCATGAAAAATGATGCTTCCACACAAACTTCATGACGTTCTTTTTCAAATATTCGAGCTGGTTTGTAAAGCGGACCCCTCCTCTTCTCTGCGGTTGCTCCGAATTAGCCTGGTTGTTGACCGGCATCGAAGCGATCGGATCGCTGCTTTGCGTCACTTCGGACGACTGCAATAACAGTACACGATTAATACGGTTACTGTCGTCGGCTATATCTAATCCAAATTATGTGAATCTTTTCATTACCATTTTCCCAAGATAGCCTCAGTATATTGATTGCGTCACAGGATAATCCAAATACATAAAGTGCTGTGGTTATCAACACAACAATCTACACACTACGGTTATCTACAGTATTTCATTGGAGATCTTACAGAATACCTGGATGCAACAAGACATTAACATTAATTGGTTTCTGCACTCTTAACGCTCTACCGTTACACCAGTGCAAATGAAAAGGCCTTATTAGTTTAACGATCCAAAGATAATGGCTGTATTACCAGCATTTTGCACACAAGTAAATTTGACTAACACAGAGAATATACGAAGTAGGACCCGGAATGTTGAAGTTCACAATGCCTGTGATCTGAAAATGATTACAAATGTAATACAACTTGAATTGAATTCCATGGATGTACAAAGACCCTATGTTTGAGGGACCAAAACAACAATATATAAACATTAATATTGTAGAGAATTATTAAAACTTGAATGATAACAAACTAAAAATTACATACGAGGGATGCTGCTTAAAATTATGTTCAATGAACCTAACAAACTATATATTGATATATAGACGGGTTTTGGGATTCCTATACTGTAGGTGTGTGTGTTTATACCTATTCTGTTTACATCAGATCATTGCATATTTTTGCAGAAACAATTTACGATGGTACATCTCTTTTATTCACAGTTTATTAACTCAAATGAAATTTTAAAAATAACCACAATTTTACATGCAATAAACATTGAGATACATCAGCTACTACTAACATATCTACGGCTTCATTCTTATAACATGAACACTAGACAGCAGAAGTATACGCTAACTATTTTCTATTGAATATATTTTCAAACTGCTCTACTATGGAAAGGCGGTAGAAAGAGATCGAACTTAACGCTTCAGTGGTTTCTTTCAAGCGGCTTTTTCGCTTGAGAATAGCTTGCAAAAATACACTTCTATTTTCTGGCCTTAATTGTCATAATTCCCTACGATTTTTTGATTATTATATTTATTACGAGTACCTGAACACAACTACGTATTTCATTATCAATGATGGCGTAATACATTACGTGAAAAAGGTTGATACGTCAGCCCTCTCAACTGTTTTTTAGCGACGAACTACAAGCGCTCGTTGTGAGCGGCGCTCTATTTATACTCTCTCCAAAATCATCGGCGCGTGATTGGTGAATCAGTTGTCACGTGATTTAATTCCGCGTCTCTTACGCAATATTCAGGTGGAAGTAAACAAATTTTACACAGCAAAAAAATCCACAACATTATAAAAAATTCTTGTATTTTTAGTATGTAAAAGCAAGCATAAATTAATTGTAATAAGTCCGACTTCCGTCACATCTTGAAAAATAAGTCGTCGCCATTTTGTGACGTCATAGGCACGGTTGATGTTCCAGGAACATAGTTTCTTCCAACACATTAATCGGAATTCTTCTTATCCTTTACACCCTGTACAACATAACTCTTCAAATGACGAAGTATTACATGGATATACCTAACACAAGAGCATCTAAATCACCTGACAAATGAGAATAAGTGTAACAACCTCAAAATAGTTGAGTGAGAACCTTACAAAGCAAACAACTGCATTGATCAAAACATACGCCTTCTTCGCGACGCATTGCATTGTGGGTAGTGTTGTAGATGGTTACGCATAATCACGTGGTTAATCACAAACACCGAGAGAGAGATAGAGAGAGAAAGAAAGGAAAACGATAGGCAATGGAAATTTAAGTAAAAATATGCGCCATTGTTTACTACGGAGAACCCGCCCTTTTCTAATACAGGTACACCACAAATTTTCCGGCAACGCATGGTTCAGTCATCATCGGATTTATAATGGGGCAATTGCAACTGCCAGAGGGGCTCCCAGGCTAAGGAATTATCTCACAAAAAATAATAAAATAATAGCACCACGCGGTGCGCCCCAACGTTAAAAAAGTTCACGTCTCCTTAATTGCCGTGAGCAATCACATTACTTTTGCAGCATGATACATTTCAAATCTTATCGAATTCTTAACTTATCGAACCTTCAAAACGTTCACTGACAAGCTAATTTCATATGATCTACCAAATTACCAGAACATTTCGACAAAATATTTAAAAAACAACTAAAATGCTCATCATCGCATAAGGGAATATAAAATTCCGCTAGATGTCGGTATCACACCAGGTTTCTTGCTTCAAACGCGACATGATATACATAATAACCAGCCATTTCTCAAGAACGACATGTAATACAGCACCATCAACATCTTATTGATGGAACATACACATGCAAGTGAGGCTTTGAACTGGTTGGTGCTGCAGTTTTAAGTTTGTGAACTCCAGAACAATTAAATCTCTGTACGAAGTGACAACAAACCATTGAAGTAAAAACGTTTATTGAATTCAAATAAAAAGAAATCGAAATGGCAGTTCAGTTACTTCCACTTCTATCAGCACCAGTAAGTTCGCATTAATAAATGGGAACATCCATACAACATCCTGGTGATCTTCTTCTACCTTTCAGTCTAACTTTTTCCCATGTGGTTGTTATATGCTAATTGATAGTGGTTTCTGATCATGCATTATGTCCATTTACATCTCATATCGTAAAAAAGGTTCAAAAATCGCTCTTCCACAGTTTTATCGTTTTATCACCCTCCAACGAAGCTGACGCGATTATATTTTCTGTGGGATGACAAGCGGTACATAGCACGACATCTGCAACGAACATTGATTCGATTNAGCGACATCACTCGATTCCGCTTGGACCGTTTCACTTCGATGTTCGTCGCCCGACGGCAGTTTATTTAAAGTTCCTTGATCGTGAACCTCGCATCCATTTACAGTAACTTGTACTTTCTCCCTCGCATCTTGTGTACCGTTGGTGCCATTGAGGTTCTGCACGTGATCAGAGCCAGTGGTGTAGTGATAATTCATGGCATCGACAGCTTGTTCTGGCTGGCCAATAGAAATGGACGAATCTTCTTTGTAAAAAGTACTCGCGTTTGATTCAGGATTGATGTTAGCGGAACATTTTGTATTCTTTCTATCGGTCAGATGCGAGACCACAGAAAATTCATCAGACTCGATGTACTTGAGAAAATCGAAACAGAAGTAAAAAATTTCCTCTCCCTTTTCGATCCGACTCGTGAACTGATGGCTGTATAAGAACCAGTCGTACGCTATTGTAAAATAAACCATTTCTTCCGCGTTCAACGATTGATGAGCGAGGCCGTCTGCCCACAGTGAAAGTCGAACTAACGATATGAACAACGGGGTTCTATCCCAACCGGATATGCAATGAAGTAGTATGCCATTAGATTTGTCATCCATTAACGAACACAACAGAAGTTTCAGATAGTTTTGTGTCAGCTGGATGAGATCCCATTTGATGTAATCTTTCCAATCGATCTCTTTCAAATATTGCACATTATCCGGCACATGAATGTCGGCATCGACGAACGCTTGGTTCCAGTCGAACATCAAGCCTTCTCCTGCATAGTGAAGATTCCGATATTCTGTAAAAAACTCGCAGCCTGGATAAGGGACGCTCAGCAAATTGAACTTTGAATACCGTTGTTGACGGTCGACCTTCTCCGAAGACGTTACGTTCATGCCGAATTTAACTTTTTTCTTTTCGACCATCAAATCGAATATGGTATCGACCTTCAAGTAATGCAGTAGATTTATATCTGCATTTCTCATCTTATCCAAAAGCCATTCTTTATTTCTGCTGTTAACATTCAAACTTTGAGCTAAGATATCTGGATCTTGTAGGGAATCAGATGCTGAGTGGTCACTATTTTCATAGGTTTCCGGCTTATTACCGTTTTCATATTCAGACAACAGCAGATCGCCGGAATTGTTCTTCGGCGGCTGTTCTGACGGAGGGGCGTTTTCAGAATCGTTATCGAAAGCTCCGCCTTGTACCAAATAGCCATATCCGCTACGGTAGTAAATTTCCGGCGATCTAGCTAGCGTGGACGACCTACAGACGTGCTTTCCGTTAATCAGCAGCACAGGTACAACGAACCTACCTCTGGTGCGAGCGAAACGGCTTCTGTAAACTAGTTCGCTCATTTTATTGATGTGGGCTGCGTTTTCAGCAACGTTTCCATCGATCAGCCTTCCTCGGGCGATGAGGGGAACCGTGATTTTCACGGGATAAGTACTGCATAGCTGAGCTTCATTGTTGTCCAAAACCGCACAATGATAGTCTCTTTCCAGCATCTCGTTACAAACATTGTAGATTCCTGACAGGACGCGCTCGTCCTCGTCATTGAGAGATTGGTACCTGCAAGTTGTATCACCACGAATTGCAAACGCCAAAAGCTTGAATACATCACTTTCCTGACCGGCCATTCGAAATTACTGCATTTGCATACAAGTAATCTAATTCGCTGACAAAAGGTAAATGTCGTTATTCAGTTATAATATGTAAATCAGCCTAGTCTTTAGAAAAACAACCGGTTACTAGTGCTGTAGTGTGGTCTACATTTGGATTAGGTTATGGTAGCTTAGGTTTGTGTGAGGGGTAACATTAGTGTTGACTAGCCCTTACCTTAACCCTCAACTACACCAATTGAAATTAGAATTGGATTAAAAAAAGCATATTAAATGTAATCGCATATTGAAAACGAACGAAGATTCCCTAAGAGTAAATAATTATTAAATCAAATATATGCATTACCATAAAGAAAGAATGTTATGTTCGACTAAAATACATAAAGTGATGTTTGCTCATAGTCTGTAGTTGCTTCACAATCTAGTATAGTTCATATACTACTTTATATATTACCTATAAGCTAAATGGGTCGGCATTAAACCTCACTCGTCGAAGCATTCCATAACACTATTAAAACAGAGTATAATATTTATCTTTTATACAAAGGCTTTATATATTACTCCCTACAGTCATCACAGTGCTAACTAATATGAGAGTTATTATAAAATGCATTAAAAATGCATCAAAGCCCTTTAATCTGCTAAGTGGTCCATTTTAAAACACCGAAATAGCATTAATTTATCACATGATTCACCGTTCACGCGATTAGCAAGATCCCTATTCATCATGTGAAATATTATTATCATATGACTATAGGTATATGGGATATAATAATGTATTGTGGGACACTGATATTAATATGTCCACCAGTTTATTCAATCACCCAGATAAGAAATAATGCATTCATTTATGATTATTAAAGTTGTCTTCTGGTTCTTGCATCATTGAATCATACACATATTTAAAATTTCCCTAACTACGAGATGGTTACTGCATAATACGGGTGCACAATAAATTCGAGAGGATTAGCTACAGTAATGTGGTATCTAGGCTTTCTCCATTAAGTAAGTAAGACTTTTCCAAACTTCTTTCAAAGGAGAGCCCTGACATAAGTCAAGATTTATTTTGCAGAGCCCTGATAAAAAAGATCAAGCAACAAAATAGAAGTATATAGAATCAAAATCTCTACCTATCAATTCATATGTTTGAAACCTTTATGAACATGTACACAAACTTGTACAAGACCAATCATTAATTTCACTTCACTTTCACTGTCATTTTAAACCAATCTATTTTGAAAGTGGTTAAATCAAATGGCTTTCTATATTCCACTGCATAATTGAACTTCGAAACGGTTTATGATATACGACTACACAATTGTTATTGTATATTCACAAGAGGCTATAAGATTAAGCTCAGTAAATCCAGCTAGGCCAAAAGACAAGCTCAGGTAGTGGGCTAGAAACGTCAGAGCAATCAACAAATTGAGTACCATTGAGTTACGAGATGAATCAATCAGAGATAAGATGGAATAACACTGCATAATAAACTAGAAATTAGAAAAAATGCGTGGATCTTTACAGTGTTATGTAAGTTGGTAAACTACCTGGCATACTGGCTACAAACAGGAATATTTCACTGTAATATTCAAGCAATTAATTTTCTATCAAAGTGGTGATTACATTACCTATAATAACTCGTGCCACTACTGAAGATTAGCGTTTCATTAGTAGAACCATACAGCAAGACAGTCTTTCAATTAAAAGTAAATATACTACATCTATTAAAACATTGACGCCGCCTTTAGTTAACTATTAATTTATGATCTTTATGATCTACAAAACAACATCGGAACTCGTTGTTACTGCTATGCCTGATACGAAATCTTTTCCGCAGTACACTAATAGCAACGAGATACATAATGCAGATACCACTATTCAACTATCTCGGCTAAACCCGACCGGCTTTTGCTCCGCCATTCATGAAATATTTTTATTTTCTTTCACTACTTCCTATAGATTCAGGGAGTTGGCTTTGAAACGTGTGCGGGGCGCCGTCAAAAGAAAGGGTGTGTAAAATATTTGTTACGAGCGGGGTGTCGCTGTGTTCGCAGGGTATATGGCTATTTTTACTAATGCTAGTGAGACGGAAATAAATATTGACAAATATTGAGCAAAACAGATTACGAGTGAAATGTTTGATTAGTGAGTCAGTATTATCAACGCGTAAGCAAAGATTATGATTAAAGTATTGTACAATCCTTTTACTGCAATAACTATCGCTACACATTTCAAAAGTGGTGAAATGGTATGATCATTAATACAAAAATAACATAATGAATATTAAACATTTCAATATAAGAAATGCACCTTCCTCTTTTATGATATTGCATTATGTCACACATAATGGATATCGCTTTCGTTTGACTCCACATTTTATAGGAACAAATGAATCTGTCTGCTAGACATCATTCTCGGATGTTAAGTAAACAAAAGACACCCATATGAGGCGAAAATAGCTTGTTCGATATGGCTGAATGAAAAAAAAAGAAAAAGAGACGCAATGTCGCCATCTAGTGGAATGATATAGCATAGCGTCTCTTAGCAACGATAGCAATTAAGGGTAGCAACGACGTAACCTTCAGTATTGTGTTGGGATAAGCGTTCTAAAGGCGTGAAATTACATGGAAATGAATGGTGAACTGGTGTAAAGACGGTTAATTACTCTCTTACGATTCCGCAGGTTCAATTTAAATTATAGTGTCCTACTGGCAGTGATTCGTAATAAAGGGAACCTTAGGAATGTAAAAATTCATAATTCTTCAACCAGTAGCGTTTCCTAAACTGCCAAAAGAAGTGAAGTTAAAATTATTAAAGAAATTAAAGCCTGGAAAAAAAATCCCAAGTTTTCACGATACTTATTAAAAAAACTATTGCAAAGTCAAACAACCGAATGGCTACAGGAACATGGGAAACTCTGCCAATGGCCACTGCTACAATAGGTCCAGAATGTTGGAGAGATGCCACGGTGAAAAACATCAAAGTATCTCAGAATGTTATGCACAAAAGTGACAAAGGAACTGAACTCGGGAGACAACTTGACCCACTGCCGACGTTGAGGGATAACTGCGTTCAGCAAAGCAATGCCAAAGTCCACTGCTACGTCCGCCAGACACGCTCTGTCGTCGTCAAATTGCGAGAAAACCTCTTAGACACGAACGAAGAAATTAAGTCACTCTTGAGAGGGAAAGAAGCGTTGGAAAAGAATTTGGAGCATATCAGAAAAGATATTTTACTCAATAAGCAGAGTGTATTTATTCGCCGATCAAGGCCCAGTAGAGAAAAGGTAGAGGACCGATGCATTTGGCATTTCGTTTGATATTTATTGTCGCCAGTTTTATTTATTCTTATTTCAATTTTCATCATCAAGGATACAGACGGTGCTGACAATTTATTGAATAGGGAATGGGTTGTTCTGCTCCGTATTAAACGGACCCTGGAGAGTGAGCTCAGAGCTACACAAAAGCAACTACAGGTAGTAGTTCAATCTTTTCAATCAATTGCTCATTACCAATATCTGGGATATATATTAATGCAAATTGCTTCGTTTCATTAAGGTCCTTGCCAGTGCACGGAAACGTCTTTCTGATACTCTTCAGGAGCGTAATAGAGTCCTGGACCTCATCACCCACGCCGTGTCGTCCGCGAGGCCCGCTTCCGGCCGTGCGTCTGTACGCGCCGACACTCCGAACGGCCGCACTTCGTTAGTGAATCATAAGATAAAACTCTATTGCACTGCATGCATACCTCCTTTTTCCACGTAGTATATTTCAAATTTGTCATCGCAGAGTATACGAGCCACCGAGTACACCGGAACCTGATCCCATCGGACCATACACGCCCGAAGCAGCGGAAGCCATCCATTCTGCGTCCGATGCTCGCGCGAGTTCATCCTCCCTGCGTCGTGAGATCCGTGACGTCATTGACAGATGTGTGCAAGAACAAAAAGCTATTCATTTTACTGTTAATAGCGGGATGTCACAGAAAATAGCAGAAACCGTAACACTGACCGTGAGTACTCGAAATGTGGATGCACAATCTAAAATGGTTTCAGAAGTGTAGTTTATGTAAAATATTATTTTGCAGCAACACTTGCAAGTGAATCACGGAGAAAATCGTGCGACCATCCATAGATCGCAGCGTCACTATGACGTCACCGACAAATCGCAGGGTTACACTCTCGGACCAGTGGCTTTTAACGATTTAACGAGCAGAGAGAAACTTAATCGTCCGCTAGTAAAAGTTTATCAACGTCATCCAGGGACGCAGCTGCCAGAAGCACACAATCTGATTGAGGCAAGGCTATGCAAACTATATTTCAATAGATAGACATCTCATTGCTCTAATTGATTGTATTAATAGTTGTATTCGTTTACTAGGGCAATGTGGGCTTGATGCAATCTCTTAAAGCAACGAGTCGCAATATCGCATTACTTCACCTAGCTCGCTTACGCTTGAGCGATGACATTCGTGACAAGAGAGTGGCTACGGGCATTGACAGTGCCATAGTACGTCTGAGACGCAGGAGAAGTAATCACAGATGGGTGATGGCGGGAAAAAACCTGCACGTTTAATCAGCGAAATGAAGATTTTTTACTCACTCTACACACTGTCTGTTAGAAAATTAGAAATTATCTGCACATGAGATTAAAATAGCACGCATTTTTTTTACTGTTTTGACTGCCTCCAGCTGTTTTTCCTATTCTCTGAACGCTCGAATTAAATGAAATATTCTCGAGTCAATTATGGACAAATGCTTTTATTAAATGACCCGCTTGTAAAACAATGCATTCACGGCGAGTTACCGTTTATTATTTCATGATAGCAATCGGTGTTTAGTGCGATAAGAATCCTAGAGCAAAAACAGTAATTCCCATCACTTTGTAATTCTATATTGCACAGCCATATATGAAAATACATCTATGCCCCTCGTGGATCGATCGCTCTCAGTCTGGTCTAGCTTGCTTTAAAAACGGTGGAATCGACAGGAAAATAAATAACGTACGCACAAGTAAAATGGAACGATAAAATTTGATTACTGAACGGAGATTAGGCGGCTGGTTTTTTTTCGGGATTTTTCAGACGCTCTGCGTAATGTGTTTGATGAAAGGTAAGTATATATAATATATATAGACATAGAAAGATAATAAACTTGTAGGCATGTCTTCTGAGATTACAATGATTAGTAAAATAGAGAAATTTTCTTTTAGAATCACAACAAATCAAGTACAGTATTACAGACAGGCTAACCGAGCTGTAAGTTGAACGTCACTAAATTACGGGTTTCGATTCGATATTTACTGAGTTTGAGCTTGACGATGCGTCTCGTGTTGTGATGCTTGCAGACGGATCGGTTGAAAAATTAACAAGAGCATGGAACGCATTCGGGATAGAATACATTCAGTCAGAGAGAGGAGGCATTGTCTAACAGCTGCAATTACTGTCTTTTTGCTGTTGATCCGTGTTGATACTTTGACCGGGTCTGGCTGTTGGTTTGTGCTGTACGCCTGATTCGGCAGCGTTCAGATCCAGACTACAGAAAACATACAAATTAATTTCAACATCAGCAACAGAGCCTTAAGACACGGTAGTTTCATAAAAAATGGCTGAGCATACCTCCCGTCTTGAATGTTTTGATAGATTTTCTTTGCCGTTTCCAGGAATGCATCTTCTACATTTTCTCCACTGAAGTAATTATATACAACTTTATTGAAGAAAGCATGTGCTATTCACTCAAGACTATTAGGGAATATTAGGGCAAATTTGCAATTGCAACCTACCTATTCAGGTGTAAAAATCCCTAAATCACCTCTACTGTTAATGCTTGCTAATTGTTAACATGGATTTTAATCATCTTTCTACAATTATAATAAAAATCATTTACATTATCACATTTAAGCCACCATATTGCAAATGCAACAGTCTCACTGCATTGAGTAATTTAAACAGGATGCTTAGTATTTTTCATTAAGTATTAAGCATTAAGTATAAGTATCTTTCATTAATAGTTATAAAATCAGCATGTGGGCTAGTTATGCACAGTATATGCAATATCCAACTGCCTTGAAGTGTATAATTACACCTGATAATAGAAGTGAAAAATCCCATTGCAGAAACTCCCACCAATGTCACCATAATATATAACAGCAATTCTCTAGTCTTCAAAACTGTCTTCAAAACTGCACGTAACCTAATATATATATATATGAATATTTTACTAACGTTTTTGCGCTCGCTTCGAGGAACAAAAGTCCATTTTCATCTGCAAACTGCTTTGCTTCTTCATACGTAACGTCCCGCTGAGCATCTAGATCTCCTTTGTTGCCAATCAAGAAAATGACCTATTAAAGAAAAATAGACTTTGCTCTTATAATAATAGGAAGTTGATTTTTTTCGACTATAACTGAAATTGCTCACTGTATTTGGATTTGTCAAATTTCTAGCATCCGTTAGCCAACTGCTCAGATGATTGTATGTACTTCTTCGTGTGATATCGTAGACCATGAGAGCGCCTGCAGCTCCTCTGTAATAGCTTCTGGTTACAGCCCTGTCAATGAATTAATAATATATATAGGTTGAACTTCGATTTGTTCCAAGATAGTGCTGAATTAATAGAAAGTTATATAAAAAAGGTTCTACAACTACTAAATCTAAAACATAAGAAATCACTTTTTCAATTTTTTCAATATTGTCATAGTAACACAGAATACCATGGCAACAAAATGAACAAGCTACCAATTACTTTCACAGTCCATCTGAAATCAATACATTGAGCCATGCTTTCAAATTAGACAAATAGACTCTTGCAGCCCGATTACTATGGAACCAAACCAAGCATTCTTAGAATGCAGAGGGGGATGAGTGTCATTGAAATGGGGTAAATACAAAAGCTGAAAAATATAATTTTTAACAGATCACCCTAATAAAGTTTTTACTTTCATGTGTTTCAATGATATCCCTCATCTTAGTGTGTCCCAGCAATACTACATTTCCACTCACCGAAATCTCTCCTGCCCTGCCGTGTCCCATATTTGCAGCTTAATTTTCTGTCCCGATACTTCAATAATTCTTGTTCCAAACTCAACTCCAATCGTGTGAGGACAGTCGGCCATAACTGTACAGTTATGAAAAGCATTGGTTATACAGAACATGACACACAATGTCACAACAAACATTACTCATTACTATACTGTATGAGACACGAGACATTTCATGAGGCGCTACAATATCTGACTCAATAATATCACACAGATTATTATGGCTATGTTGGCAGAAAAAAACTCGCTAACAAAAAAACCAATATTACATAGGCATTTTCTCAATAATTCTACAGTTTGATTCAAATTGACTGTAACAATTTCGACCTTTTGACTTGAATTCTAAAATTAGTTAGCATTATAAATATATAATTATGTAGAATCTAGAAGATGCAGATATAAAAACCACAAATATCCATGTATCCAATAGTGTAGTCTGTCGTTAAGTTGAAGTAGTTTATGTGAGGTGAGGTTGGGTTTAGTAAACCTTGCTTGAACTCTCAGCAAAGTAGCCTTACCCATCCTAATGTACCTGGTTTGCAGAGGCACCACACCACTAGACTACTACCGTAAGCTACGCAGCTAATATTTCGATTTTCGATAGGACCACAACGAATAAAATGGAATCTACTTACATTTCTTTTCAGTAAATTGATGTAACAAGCATGATTTACCAACTCCCATATCACCTAAAAAAAGGAAGACATATCAAGGATGGAAGTGAGAAATTATTACACTGAAATACTGAGGCACTCACCTATGATTATGTACTTGAAAATATAGGAGTAATTATAGGGACCAGCAGCCATTTTTTATTTTTCGGAAGTGTTTACTTTAGTTAAGCTCCTGTAAATATGGAGAAATAAAAATTAGTAAAATAGCGACAATAGGTAGGAATGAAAGAGACAGTCCATATATGGCCTTTACGAAACAATTTAGTTCAAAGCAAAATAATAATCATAAGGTAACGTAACTTTCAATCTGATTTAATTTACAATTAGACCTCGAGACCTCCCGTTCTTTCGTACCAATCTTTCTATATTAAATAAATTCGAGCACACACAAAGAAATATATATATATGAGTCAGGGAGGTAATAATTTAACCGATAAAAGGGTTACACACTGAAAGATGCGTAAGGCAGGGCATCGCCATTGTTTCTACCTACAAAAACTTCTTAGGAACCGGTACGTTAACGGTTTACAGCCGGTAACATAAAGTCTTCTATCAAGATGAATTAGAGGCATATATCAACGTAAAATGCAGAGAGAAATGCTCTTCATTATTATTTTCATACACCGGACTATGAATGAATATAATATTCAACTAAATATGGTTCGAATTCGAACTACTGCTTCATTCATTCACTAACGTTAACCGGTAGATTTATAATAATGACGTAATATAAATGTCAAAAATAAGGTACAGCAAAGACTAGCATTACTCATATATTCCTTTTTTTAATAATATAAAATTTCGCCTGTATAATCTCCATTTCAATACGATTTTGCCAATTGATTTCAATGACTGATAAAACGTAGGCATTTCGAGACCGCTAGATCGAACAAACAATCGATTAATACCACTAGAGCTTTTTCACTTGCTACTTTTCAACAGCTAACAAATTAAAAACATGTTGCATAGACATAGAGCATTATTCGATATCGCTGGAATTCCTATGAGGTGAAAATATTCTCCTGTCATTGATAAATTTAACTACACAAGATCATAGACTATGGTAAGACGTGAGAATTATTCAATTTTGTATATTTTCTTTACGAAAGTATTTTAAATCCTGCAGTATAATGACATTTGAACCCTGTAGCTATTTTGTAAACATATGGACCCCACATTACATATTACACAAATAAGGAACAATTTCAAAACGCCTTCTGTTGACTCTGGATTACTCGGAATTTTGAGAAATTTGGACTCTGTCTGCGAAGAGCAAAAAGATTTGAACAGACCGCCATTTACAGGACGTATTGAGGATATTTTTAGACGTTTCCGATAGCAGTAGCACGCGGGCCGCTTCATTTATGTTCACAGCACTTGGTGATCATTGATCATAAAGTGATTCGGAATATATTGGACGCCTGCCTTTTTCAGCCAAACTGATAGATAGTATGGTACGATCTTGGGCCCACTACAGTTTCTACTGCTTAGGATTTTTGGTAAGCGATAAGCACATAGCACAATGGAATATCGCTACTAAAAAAATATATATATATACAGTATTATAATTCTGTTTTTTTAGGATTTGTTTGCTGTGAGTTTGATAGTTCCAGCCTTTCCCGTTCTCATAAAATCCCTTGGTGCTTCTTCAACTCTAATCGGAGTAATATCATCATTGTATGGAGCACTGCAGTTTTTTTCGAGCCCTCTTATAGTAAGTCATTCTTACGGAATATATAGCTCCAAAAAGATTTAACTTACTTGAGCCTTTACCTGTGCAGGGAAAATGGAGCGATCAAACTTCAAGATTATATGTGATGTCAGTGTGCTTAATCCTCTCCGCTTCAGGCTATTTTCTCTCTGCATTCGCTACGAGTACTCTCGTTGGTCTCACTGTTTTGCGTATTTTTCCTGGAGTGTTTAAACATACTCAGGATCTCTGTAGGTAAAGCAAGTTTAATTGAATTTATCAAACAGATGACAGAACTTTTGTTAATACTTCATTTGATTATGCAGATGTAGTCTAATTGAGGAATGCAAGTCAAGCCAGAGTGAAGCTCTTGGAACTTTCAATGCGATTTCCAGCTTAGGCTTTGTGGTGGGACCACCGCTGCATGGTTACCTAGTGAAAGGATTCGGAACCGATAACGGGATTATCATCAGTTATGCACTCTGCAGCTTCATATTCCTCATTAATTTAGCGATAGTTATTCACTTACGGTCTCGGTATGTTTCCGCCGAAAATAACGAAGTAGAAAAAACAAAAAGCAACATACCGGTGACGAAAACAAAAGAGTCTTGGATGGAAACGTTGAGGAGTTTATCGCCGTATCACCGAGGTGTTTTCATGTATCGTTTCTTGATGGCTTTATCTGTGATGATGTTCCGTACTTCCTTCGTACTGTGGCTAAAACATTACCAAACCGAATTAACTCCGCTCACGATAGGTTACTTTCTGTCGTACAATGGTTTTCTCGGCCTGGTCTGCGGCTTTGCCGTCGGTAAGATATCAAGCTTACGATTTTACAGAGGTTTGGAAGCTAAGCTGAACTTGCACGCATGTTTCCTCGTCATTTTTGCTTTCCTAATTATACTGGTTTCGAAAGATGTCTTAGCTATACTCGTTGCAATGACTATACTGACGACGGGCACAGCTGCTCTAAGAGTGTGTGGGTTTATTTTGACGGCAAAACATTTAGAGCCAAACCAGGTAGGCACCACCATCAGACGATTCACATGAAGACATTGATTAATGATTTGTTCTTCCCTTTATATCTAGATGGGGAGAATACAAGGACTTGGCTCATCATCACTGTCAATAGCTAGATTCACAGCTCCACTTATATGTGGCGTTATGCAAGAGTATTCCTTCGCTGCTCCTAACGTTCTATCGCTGCTGCTAGCCTGTACAGCAATTTCAATATTTTATAAGAACTGCTATGACATCAGTGAAGAGAAACAGAAAACACAATGATTTTTGCAAGTGATGTATGCAAGTTTTCGATTTTTAAAAACCTGGTTTTCACAATATCCGAGTTATGCAGTTGCCTTGCCGATGTGAACTACTTTTAGATAAAGAATTGTTTTTGATTGAATGCGTGCGGATTTGTTTCGAGATTATGATTGCTGACGATTAATAAAAGGAATACTTTCGTAGATATTTTTCTCTCAAATAATCGAAAGTGAAGATACCATAGAACAGTACCTGAATTATTTTACAAGTTGAAGTATCAGGAAGCTAAACTGACTTTTCTCCTGCACAACATTCTCGAATACATTCATTTATCCAACATACTGCAGATCTTTCACATACCGGTTTTATTATCGTGTGATATGTAGCAAATTACATTTTCAGGGCATATTTTCTCAGAGGATATAATCGCAGTTTTCTAGTCTCCCTCGCAGATTTCAGACTTTCCTCGTGCTTATTCAAACGTCTTCTCAAAGCACGGGTCTTTTTCGGCCTCAAGTCTTTAGGTTTGTATTTCTTGCCCTGTTGAAAACAGCAACTGTTTAGTAATGGACAAAAACCAGAAACATGGGTTGAATCACAGCTCTCTATCAAAACAGGTGTCATAGATCGGATCATGATCCTACTCAAACCTACGAATATATATTGATATGGCTGAAGTACAGTGATAAGGCGATATATGGGTATATCGGTCAATTAAAAACGCTATATTGGGATGGTAAATACCAATTTAATCGCTACAGTTCATGCAGGTATGCATGGCCCTAATATATAACTTTATTTTGGAATATTTGTAGATACAGTTAAAGTAGAAGAAGACCTAGGCAGGTTACTTTGAACTAAGCAAAGTTTAAAAGTTATCTGATTATATTTCAGTTTATATTGAGTAACCATATCACACCCCTAACCTTTGATACAAAAACATTCTTCCAATTAATATTATGCAATATAGATAATAGGTAGTAGTTTAGTAGTGTAGTCACTCTAAGAACCCAGTCAGGTTGGGGTAGCTAAGGTGTATGATAAGTTTAAACTAGCCCTTAACAAGCCTAGCACAACCTAAGCTGCTGAACTAGCATAAAAAATAAGCACAATGATGGTTGTAGTGAATGATTGTCAAGACTCAATACTGCTAATACCCCGACTAGTCATAATACCATCAATACAGTTGGCTACCACAGTAACATCCACCTTGCAATAGGATTAATACTGCTAAGACAGTAGCACTAATACCATCGACTACTACCGGTATTATTCCTGTTACATGGCTAATGATATTAATGGTTCATAGTTTAGTGGCAATGCATTAGCAAAGTCCATGTATTAGTACTATTGTGTGGCTGAAGTGATACGACTAGTCAATAGTATTAGTATTATTGGCGATGTCGGATATATATATGGCGATATGACATTTTGTCAGACGGAACGGCAATACCTGTGCAATTCCAGTATTCAAATTTAAACTTGGTTCTTACCTTGAACAGTTTACGCAAGTTCTCCTTCTGCGTCTGGTTGATAACAGTAAGGACTCTGGCCACGCTTTTTCTCACAAGTCGGCTGAAAGACAACACTTTGATTAACTTGAGCAATGCTACAAGAATGAGATACTTGAATTTTATAAATCACAAAGCTCACATTTTAGACAGTTTCGAAGCTTGTCCTCCGGTTACTTTGGCGACGCGCAACGTCGCAAGTTCTTGCTGGAAGTCATGAAGTTGCTTTTGCAACTCTTCCTTCGACTTTCCATGAAGTTCACGTGCCTTTATTTTTGCCTGCAACATAAACATGTTTAACATCAGCAACGGTATAACACAAAGAATATTCGACCTAACTACATGCTACCATGGTTATCTTAGCCGCAATCGTCCTATCGAGCATGATGTGCGACATTTAAGTCAGCCAAGATAACCTTGGCAGCAGTGGGTACAGCAGCATTTAGTACGATGGTACAACGGTATTCAGTATTTAGCTAGTACTGCATGTTATGGTATTGTCTTGTCTTCAAAACTGAAGACTGAGCTATATATAGATACATGCATGTATTCATATAAACTCGATATCCAGTTGACGTATATAATACCATCCCCATCCTTATTCTTGGTTTTACATGAGGATTAAACCCCCTCATTGAGAAATATAAAATGATTACATTACTCAGGAGTGATATGATCAAGATTATGAACGATGGAAATTACTCAAATAACGCTACTCACCATTTCCGCCACTGTTGTTAAAGAGAGACCAAAATTTTACATTAGCATTGCGTTCTCTATTGCCACCACGTGTAATAGCTTATCAATATAACTAAAATAACGAAGCAATTATTGAACCCACTGATTTTACACATTACATTTCGATTTAGTAATTGACAAGTCATTTCCCTCCGTCTTTACAAATCCTTTAATAATTTTATATTATCCTTTACCCCACTTCCTAAGGCCCCCTAAAATTATATCACATCCAATTCGTGGAAGATTTTTCTTCGTTCTTCCGGTTCTATCATCACTAATGGCAATTCTAACACATCACACTACTAATGCTAATTGCAGAGATTACCCACAAGACTGTAGAATAGCTGAACTACTTTTTAAAAATAGTGTTTAATGATGAAAGTGTGATAAAATTAAGTACATTAATTGGAAGAAATCTGTAAACAGCCTATTTTGGAAATCACCATTTATATGTAACCATAAATTTTCATTTCAGGTTCTTTATAATAATAATCAGAAACATTTTGTTAGATATTGCCATTGATGTGTGTAAAAATGAAAACTAATAATAAAATCAATGGTAAAAATATCAGAAGCAATAGTAAGCACCAGTCTATATCTATATGTATATGATCGGTACAATATAAAATTAATTGCAATGAAACAAAAACGATTATCTAATATTTTTCCTTCTTGGAAGTTCATATGCTTTTCTTATTATTGCTTCGATGTCAGTGGATTCTGGATAATTCTGCAACATCTTCACATCATGGCTGAAATCTCCTTGCAAAAGATCGTTTCTTATCAATCTGTTGAAATTATAAAGGTTCAGTGATTGCTTAGCACTAAGTGGTGTATATCATAAAACCATTAGGGAATGAGGGGAGGGTATCTGGTGTATACTCTGCTGTTGCTTCGGGGAAGGC
This sequence comes from Halocynthia aurantium, assembly GCA_013436065.1. Classification (NCBI taxonomy): domain Eukaryota; kingdom Metazoa; phylum Chordata; class Ascidiacea; order Stolidobranchia; family Pyuridae; genus Halocynthia; species Halocynthia aurantium. Next base: position 44,869 of record QXVX01007681.1, read on the forward strand.
TGATTTTTCTGCTAGTTATTACTACTTACATAATCATTGCTGTACACACACTAACCAACAGGTCGAATCTGTCAGGATCGGAAAACAGTGAGTCCCATAACCGAATTGTATCCGGCAACGAAAATTCTTGTGAGAGAAGCAGAGTCATCCACCTAAGTCAAACGGGTAAAAATTATATACTTCAGTAACACAGAAATATTGTATTGTAAGTGGGAATAGCAGACTGTGAACCAACACTGTTTGAACCAAGAAACAACTAACCTGAAAAGGTAGTACTCTTGTTTTATGCTGATTTGTTCAAGATGACACCACACAGTTGGATCACATTCCTTCAAGAGACACAGCACTCGATTCATAGATCCACCTGAAAAGGCAGGAAAAATATAATGATTGGCTGTAATAATTCGTACTAGAGAATATGCAGTAGAACATACCTATGCCAACTGTTGAATTATCCAAAGTCTTTATGAAATTATCACGAATCTCAGCCATAAGATTTGTGAAGCAGAAGAAAGTGTCACATTCTGCATGTTCTAAATAATCGAAATATCATGAGTAATGATAAGCTAAGGAAACAAAGAATATCTCAACGCGTCGATTCGTGACTTACCGGACCACTGGGTATTGGGATCGGAAGAGAAAGTATAATACACTGGTCCAATAATTTCATTCATCCCTTGAACGTATCCCGTTCCTGGATTCAATTTGGCGTATATGAAAAGTATTCTTTCGACGACCTCCCAGTGGGCTTCCGAGCCCTCTTTAAGCACCGCATATTCTTCCACAGCTTGCTTCTTTGTACTTATTAGCTGCGAAATAACGGAAGACGTGAGGAAACGGAAATATGGGTTTGAAAACCTATCAGTATGCTAGAATAGTTCAGGAGAAACATAAGAGGATTATTCAATAATGATACTGACATTAGTTATACCGGAACGATTCTTTTTCACATTCTGTGAATTTAAAGCAGTTCTTTCTACCCTTTTGTGAAGCGTTTCCACTCTCAAAGCAGGGTTCACGATATCTTCACAGGGATAAGGTGTCGGATTCTAGAAATATATATTATATATATAATAGAAAAATAAGATATGAATCGGGTGACAAAAACATTCCTATTTCTAGAAAACAAATGTGCATGAAGAGACTTAATCTCGTTGGAACCGAACTTGGTCATTAAGTGAGCAGATCGTTTACTGACAATTCGTTTTACAACCGGGTCTTTTGAACAGAAAATGGTCGTAAGGGAGGAGTATTTGTACAAGTTAATTTAAAATCTGGAGTAAAGCTAGAAAAGATCAATACTCTTCTGCAACAGTGTCAAATATATTGACTTTAGTTTTGATCTCTTGGGAAATGTCTTGCCTGAAAGAAGGATATGTCTGGACACAATCTTCTGACGTCCTTGTCAATTTGAAGGAGAATTTCATTATCCTTGAAAAAAGCATTCCATTCACTTCCCGGGTTCGGATTCAACGGCTATTTCGAAGAAAAACAAGTGTTATTTTGGATTAATATAGTCAGCATATTGCATGTTAAACACACATGATCCTCCATGGTAACATCGGTTCTTCGGGAATTGGGATATTCTTTTTGTCCTGGTTTAATGATCATCTCATTGACAAATTGTTTGTATACTTTTCTCTGTTCATCCAGTACCTTTTGCCACTGACTTCTCCTGGGATTTAATTTTTTTTTTATATTTCAGACAATTTCGACATTTTCCTCCTGGTTATCAAATCCTACTTTCAGTATTCCAACTGTGACATATTTCTACCAGTGCTATTCTGCAAAAATCTTAAGGTAAGCCTGCCTACACAGTTTCCTAGCTTTCTACGCCTATGGTTTGGGTTCAGGCTACAGTGAGGGTAAGGCTTACCAAGGTTTTTAATGGGGAAAATTACAGGTTTGGCTTGAAGAATGGAAAATCTATTTGAAGGAAAGCCTGATATTTGAAAATCATCATTTAAAAATGAGCCTGTAAAATAATTAGATACAGTAGGAATTTGTCATAAACTCTTAACAAACAAAAAAAGAAGATGAAGAATACATCTCAACAACTTAACGTACCTTGGAGGAAGATACTTCAATAATATTCTCCAGCAGAGAGCTCGGATTCCACATGTTTCTACAATGCCTAGAATGATAAGTAACAAGATCCAGGTAAGAGGTAGAGTAATATAGAAAGATATGATAAAAATTTGTGAACAAGCGGCATACCTGATGTACATAACCTCCTCAGTTCTTTAACATCAACTATTGGATTACCTGTGACTTCTAAAAACTTCTGTTCCCTGAACAACAAAAAATATAATCTTTCATTTAGCAAAATAACAGTTTATTGACTGATTGATGACATACTGGATACAATAATGAAAATATATCTACCTGGCTTTGAAAGAGTCAGCCATTCAGATTGTGCCGCTTGATGTTACAAGTATTACCGGCTATTGTTATAGTCACAATTTAAATAGTATAGATAGAGCGAATCGAAGGAATCTGGAAAGCTGAAAACACAAGTCAATGCTTAATAAAAGGATCGGTATACATTAATTCAAATATCAGAATTAGGCAATCGTTTGTAACCGAAATTATTTGACAAACATAAGCCTCAATATAAAACGAATATCCATTACTGGAATGCATTGGAAATAGTCACATGCGACAACAATTTCACAGGAAATACACATAAGTGTGAAGATACAAATAACAATATATTAGATACAGTACTACAATAACAAAGGGACTACATGTAGTCGTTCATCAGGCGAAAAACGAGAATATATGGGTAATTTTCATTTCGACCTATTTCATTCATCGATATAAGAGAGCGATATTATTTAATATTTGAAATAGAGTTTTTCAAGCACATGGTTGAAACTGCTTCGTATTGCTGTAGCGTTCAATATCTGTTGTCATAACAGAGTGGTATTGAAACATTAGAATATGCCATGTCATAGTAGAGTCACCGTCACCGGTAGTTACAGGAAAAACAGTATTCGAGAAAAAGGACATACGACATGTTTGTGAAGCACAACAATGAACATACACAGTAATCAGCGTAAATATATCCTCAAGATTCATTGCAATAAATTTCTTGCAAGTTTGAAGCTCTCCTACACCAGAAAGCATATAATCAATGATCTCAGCCAGATATTAACCCTTCCGCTACAGCACTAGGTCATTGATCATTTTGTTATCTATTCNTTATTGTAATTTCTGTTCAATATCTTGTTAAACATAGCATATTTACATAGTGATACACATCTATGACATACTACACAATTTAGACAAATAAACCTTCCGCGAGATGGCAGTATGGAAATAAATATTCAAAAAATATTGCGTGACTTGGTCTGCGAGTTTCAGGACATCGCAACAGGCCAAATCATTACATTAGTTAGAACTCCCGCTACATGTGTTCTATTGTTATTGGTGGATTAATATATGCGAGATGGCAAATGACCGTTTAGATAATGCTGCCGCACTAAAGCCATACAGTTTGCGAGAGAACACACCAAGATAAGCGTGTGTTGGATACCCTCTCAAGGTCAAGATCAAGTTCATGAACTTGACCTTGAACTTGAGACGTGGAAGTAATCCAAATTATTTACTCTCTCTTTCTCTCTATTCTACACACATTTTATCACACACGGATTTCCGCGGGACCCACACATCGGCGTGCTATCATCGCACACACCAGCGCATGCAACGGATCACCCTGGTAAAAGACCAGCGCACGGACCGGAGCACACACCAGTGGGCCACCAGCGCACACATCGGTGAGCAACCAGTCTGCAAACTGGGTAACACACACCGA